>JARKIC010002667.1:0-52568 GCA_029378375.1 Mycena olivaceomarginata | reverse complement strand
CGGTGAGCGGGGAAGGGAGGCAGCGACAGCGGAAGAAACAGAAACAGAAGCGGTGAGAGGGTCGAACATCTAGGGTTTAAATTCGTAATGTGTCTAGGGTTCGTATCTGAATCAAGACCAACCAGAACTTATACTTAACGAGAATCGAGAATCGATATTGGGGCCCGTTGGTAGGTCTCGGGAAGCTCAAGTCGTCGTTGACACGGGAGGGTGCTGTGACGGCGAAGCCCGTGGACACTGAGCTGGTTCTGGGGAAGAGGGAGGAGGTGTATTGGGAAAAGGTGCCGCCGAAGGTGTGTCTGCAGGCGGGCGGGGTTTGAACACCACATGTAGTGGGTCCGAGGACGGATACGGGCTGGAAGCCCCGCACCCGCCCACCCAGGTTGACCCGTGCTCTAGCCCTAAACACGCCAAGCAACTTCAATACATATACATTGTTGGAATTAATAATGCAGCTCGGCTTCGAGCATTCATTAGTAATTGATCAGTAATTATAACCTCCCGGGATTCACTAGATACATTTTGTAGTATATAAGCTGTCCTAGAGCATCGGTTTGCTCTAAAGCAGTCTTCACATCAACAGTGCTATTGCAAACATACCTTGCTTATCAGCTCGTCTTTTGCCCTCCCCGCTTAAACTTCAACATACATGATACATGTGCATTAATTATGCAGCTCAGCCGTACGACGAACTAGCAAAAATCTCAACGTTAACCCAAAAAGAAATACAGCAGCGGCCAGCGACTCAGGGTCGCTTTGTATTCATACATTCATACATACAAAGAAGAAGAAAATACAACCTACTTCCTTCAAGAGAGCGGTGAAGGTGAAAAAAAGCGAGCGAACTTTGCTAGCACTACTAGACAAAACTGTCGTCAGAAAGGCGCCGATTGCCGCGGCCGACTTCTCAGTCGACGGGCGGGCCGACGAGATGTCCATGACCGTGTCTGCGTCTGTGTCCATGCTATAACTCGTCCCAGTCATGCTCATGGCAGGGTTGCGCGCAAAACGGATGGGCTTCTCGTCGGTTGAACTCGTCGTGCTCTTCGCCATCTTGATCTTGATCGCTTGGGAGGCCGGCGCCCGAACCCGAACCGCCAGAGGAGAATTCGTCGTCGTCGAACGACGAATCGCTCAGCGATTTCTTGCTGCTGACGAGGAGCAGCACGACTACCGGATATGCACCCTACGCCGTAGTAAGTACGAGTGAGTGAGCGAGAGCAGGCAGACAACGGAGGAGCATATGTAGCTGTAGCGAAGTCTTCTCGAAACTGACGATACTTACCGCGATTTGGACGTTGATAGGGGTATAGATCGCCCAGCGTGCCGTGCGACAGGCGGATGAGCGACGACAACAGTACTGTGACCTGAGTAACCGAAATTATAATTAATAATTGAACATAGGCATAGTTGTTCCGCGACCTACAGCCGACAAGCAGTAAAGCACCCCGCTCTCGACCACCAGAACAGGATGCGGTTCGTCCGCAACGAGCCTGCCTTGCCTGCTGAAAATGCGAACGAATTGTCCGCCAATGACCCCTGTTTTGAGAATCACGCTGTGTAAATGGGAGGACATTTGGGCGCTTCGATGAAACAAACGCACAATGCTGTAGCGGCGACGACACCTTGCAGTGAAGTTGGAGAGCAACGATGTGGCCAGTGTAGCGATTTGGAAGATGTCGATTCCGCGGGCCAGAATACTGTCTTTGGGCAGATCGTCGATGGGCGACACGACTAGGCCGGCGATGCGGAATATAATTGTGAGGCTGACGGTGACTGCATCAAGTATTTGGTTAGTAAAGGTACTGAAGCCGGGGTAGAGTGTCTGTCGCACGGGCGGTGAGGGCCAAGAAAACGACTGCAATCCACAGATATTTCCGGTGGTTGCGGAGGCAGATATCCACGCTCGCCAGACGACTACTCCGTCGCTGAGAACATACTGAATTTGCAAGGTTAGGTTAGATGATATTATTATCGGAGAAGCGAGCACGCAGACAGACTGACGTTGATGAGCGTACGGCATTGAATAGCGGGGACCATTTGGTGACCTCCGTATGGTCAAAAGTAGTTCTGAACGGGTCGACTGCGATGGTGATGAACTCGTTATGCGGTCGACCCCGTAGGCGAAGGAGTACGCCCAGTATGCTGCCGAGAGCAGGTACATGAATGTCGTGATGCCAAACATAACCTGGTTGACCCGGGTTTTCAAGGTACGTTCGCTATTCAACTTACATCAGCGGTCCCGGCGATCGACGGGAAGTCGCAAGTACGTACAGCAGCATCCGCGTCGACTTCCATATTATGGTATACGCCCCTGCGCAGAGAGTATGATATAGAACCCGATCTCCAAGTCGAGGAACTGTGTAGAATAGAAAAGAAACACCACGCACCGAAGAAAAAGGTCTGCACCACCAAACCACAGAAAGGGAACATCAAGCTCCTTCCTGCTTCATGAAGAATCGTGCTCGATGATTCCGCAGGCCACCACCATGTCGTCGAAATAGGAAAAGAGTGCTCGCCGAAGAGGAAAAGAGTGTTTAGAAATCCAAAAAAGAATTCCCTCGCGGAGGGGAGGGTAAAGAATACCGCTGGCTCGAGGTGGTCGGAAGAAGGAAAACAACAACCGTTCAAGCCCGTTCGCTCACGTTCGGAGAAGTGATCATGATGTCCATCCATGATCATGAGTAAGGGAATGACAGCCAGCTCGGATGGGACGAAGAAAGATAGTTGCCACAGCCATAGAGCCAAAAACTGTGCTGGGCCATTTATACCTGTCACCCCATCTTACGGTGGATTGCCGCACCGCAGTGATCTGCAGTGAAGGATTGCGTTCGATGATCCACAACTTCAACACCGCCGTTCGGTCAAAATGTGTCAGGGATATTTCCGGCGCAATGGGAAGTCAGAGTTGTCGATTCAGTGTCGATTCTGAAGCGATTCTGAAATTGATTCTGAACTGATTCTGATACCAGAATCAACCGAGAATCGAAACAGAATCGTTGTTCCTCCTCCGGAGGAGGAACAACATCAGAATCGACTCCAGAATCGATGATTTCGATTCTCGGTCCCAACAAAACCGACTGCCGCTCGATGCCGGACTCCGAAGTGGACCTGAATCGAAATCAGAATCGACAACAGAATCAACTCGGAATTCCGTACTCTGACTTCCTCTATTGAATGTTACGAAACAGTTGGCTGATCATCACTGAATGCTGTGCCCAACCTTTTTTAAATAAAAAAGAGTACATCCCACAAGGCTTGTGCAAGGTCCCATTCAGAAAACATTCTGCCAGAACCTTCAATGGATATTTGGTCGGACATTTTGGTTGACTTTCCATAAGGCATTTTCTGTGTTTTCGAATACTTTGAGGTCTAAAACCGTAGAATCGCCGCAATGACACGACCTGTCAGGACGCCATCGGGCCCAGATCTCAGTTAGAATATCTCTGACCCTCTTCCAGACATGAATTCAAGTTTAATCTGGAGGGGGGGTTGCTACCCCCCTTCAGATTATTTTGCGCTCAAATAGAGCTGCGCCGCTTTCAAACAATGTTTCGCCTCTTTGGGCGAGCACGTCTCACCGCCACACCGCGCCTCAACTGTTCAGCAAACTGTGTGCACCACAGGGACTTTGGGTTCCTTCTTAACTGCAGTTATCCAGGCACTGAGATATCTCACTGCCTAGGAAACGGCTTCCTCCAGTCTTTTGGCTCAATTTACAGCGCAAATGAGTACCGTCCATACCATAAGGGTTTGAACGATGTGCAAAGGAGCTTGTGTAGAACGAAGTAATCTCAGCCGGGCACTTCAAGGTGAACGACTCCATTAGTATCTACCTGTAGAACAGAAGTAATCTAATAGAGTTGTAAGTATAGATAGAGGATGAAAGTAATACGGAGAACGCACCTCAGCCGGGCACTTCAAGGTGAACGACTGAGGCGCATTCCGTAGGTACGTCGGTTTATGTATGTGATTGGTAGGTAAGGAATGAAACAGATGAAATAGGTATAGGATAGGGGAGTAACGGTGCTGAAGGGCGACGAGAGTCGCCCCGGCTATAAGGCCGCCGAGCCATCTCAACAGCTTGTAGCTACGCTTGCGCAAACCCGTATGGCATTGACTCGCTCAAAAACGAACCCACAGGCGCTACCCAGCTGCAGTCGTCGGATGTTGTGCAGATCTTTATGTACTTATCTCTAGAACTTATTTCAATGCTTATGGGAATACACAGCGATTAAATTCAGAACTAGCATGAACCCGTGCTTTGCTACGGTCCGGATGAATGAATCTCGGAAGCTTGGATTTGCTCCACCCGAATGAACTGGCAGCCTGCAGCTCAACAAAAGTGATCAAATAAAATTCAAAACATGTTTAAGTCCACTGTATTCCCATTCATCAGTATGGACACTCGTCACCAACCTCTGGTTGGTTCCTCGTGTCCCCCGTGTCCCCCATGTCTGCATCCATTAAATATTATAATTGACATGCCAAATGATTACCATGAATAATCTTGCCACTGCAGTCAGCTTTTTCCAGCTGCAGTTTTTTCTCATGTTTCCTGTGTGCTCAAGCCTAGTAAATGATGTTGAGAGAATAATCATAGGGCTGCACGCTGTCCCGTCAACGGTCGTTTTGAAGGGTCGTCACGACGGCTGTCAGTTTACTTGTCAGAACACTGAGTACATTCAAAAGTTGTGGCCTAAAATGTGTTTAGGCTTACTTTGCATGAAGCATGCCTTCCAAAGATCACATCATATTTTTTTGACAATTTATGGTGTGTTTTCAGGACCTGTCTACCCGTTGACGGCCGTTCTTGACGGGAACAGCCGTCAAATACAGTCGAAGAACTGACGGATGGGTCAGGATACCCATCGAGCCGTCCTGTGCAGCCCTAGAGCCTTCATGTTCCCTGCCGTTCCAGATTGTGGGTGCGGCCTAGATACAGTGAATGTATGCAATTAGTGCATACATACATATCCCATGTGTGACAACAGTCGGCCTGCACAGAAGTAAGTAAGCGGAAAAAGTAGCATGAAGCTTGTTTGCAACAAAACATCGTCGGAAGTAGTGTCGGAGTTCATCGGACATCTCGGCATAGCTGCTGGACCGACACTGCCACAGCTTTGATGTTTGTCTGTATAACCTGATGGCTGACAACGTCTACACGTGACAACCTTCATTTGTATAAGTTCTGGGATGTCTAGCTGTGAGAAACGGGTGTCCCAGAGTAAAGACGTGTTGACGTCGACGAAGCGGGAGAGGGAGAGAATGACAGCGGCAAACTTTTTACGTCACGGTCAAGTCTTGATTTCACTGCATTCCGGCAGTTCCTGGACGCACATGCGGCCACATTTGGCGAGGCTTTGCCGAGGTTGGTCTAGGCGCCTCGGCAGGGTTTTCCTGGCAAAGCTGTGCCCAGCTACGGCAAGCTTCGTGCGAGGCTGCCTCGCACCACCTCGCGCCACCTCCCTCCAATGTGCTGAGACTCCTTGATGCATCTCACCCCAAGGCCCCCGATGTATCTACTCTGCCAACTGTGGCCAAGGCAGGACTCTGGATGGCCTAGCTGGTGGCCATATCCGCGGAGATATAGAGACTCGGCTCACTTGAAGTCGGCTAATCGCGGTTGCTAGACAAGGTGGCGACAGCTGTCAGTGTTTGTCTGTCAGCGCAGCCTGCGAGTATGGCCCTCAACCTCCATTTCTTCTAGCTGGACCCTCTTTCCAGTGTCAATAATGTCAGCAACGGCCTCTGGGTCGGCTAAACAGCGAGTAACCCGGCGAGAAACCCAACCAGGAAACCCGATAGACGCTAATAGCTCGTGTGTTCCCCGAGCAGTAGGACCAGTCGTACGGCGTCCTCCCTAGGAGGCCGTATGTCGTAGGTCGGGATGCGAGGCGGAACCCGGAACGAGTCGAGAGGGTGTGATATCCACTCAGGTACAAAACCCGGGGCGTGGATACAACCCGTAGTACGGTGCGAGGAAGCGGGGCAGGGTGGAGACAATGCCTATGTCAAGCCAAGGTAGAAGCCTGAGATTAGACGAGGTAGAATCTACTGTACATGGAGATTCTACCGTGCTTATATAGGCTTCTAATAAATTAAAGCGATCGTGGTCAATCGCGATCAGTTCCTGCACCGTAGCATTAAGGAGCATTAATGCTGATGCTCCTGGACTCCTCTGTGTTGGTTTCCGTGGCGTCAGTGGACCTAGGAGACCCAACGTTCGGGTTCCCTAGTCCTAAGTGTCATCGTATCCAGTGGTTCAAACCCCGATCGGGTTTGCAACCACTCCTGTACTCCGTGTACTCTCCTGTGTAAGCCCTTGGTGCATCCGGGGACTAGAGCCCGTCTGTACGGGTTCCTAGTCCCTAACGTCTTCTGTATTCCGTGGCGCAGACTCCCTGAGTCTGCGGCTTTAGAATCCGAGGCCGGGTTTCAACCGTGAGAAGGTCACGTGGTGGCGTCATGAGAGTCCCGTGCCGCTAAGATGTGTCTGTATCCATACGGACACGTCGTGCGAAAAAAGTAGAACCCGGGCGATTCATGACAAATAACCATTTATTTATCATCCAATTGTCTAGTAGTATTAATTATGCACACATCTTGGTATAGTCCACCATTCCCATGTCAATTTATTTATATTTTCCCACAGGAATATGATGGAACCGATTGCCGATCTCACCACTGTATGGCTCGGCGAGAAAGAGCTGCGCCACTATGGCTTGCAACGCTAGGCAGACCTCGGCAGGTCTGCCGAGCCTAAGTGCGCCCAGGTCTGCCGAGGCACCTCGACGCACCCTTAGGTCCAGAGACCGCCGGAATGCAGTGTTTGTCTGGATAACCTGATTGGCTCGCTAACGACTGCTATCATTTGTATAAGTAGATAACCCATATACCGGCACACTTGGGACCCCTCTGTTATGCTCGAGAATAGAAATGCCTTATGGAAAGTCAACCATTAGAAAGACCATCAGATAAAAAATCAATTGGCATTATACGAGAATTGGTGGGCAACTATGTATACAGTATACTGAGCAAGCATCTAACTACGTACCGCACATCCTGGCGCAATACAACAGTGGTCACCACACTGTTTGCCCACCTCACCTCCGTGCCAATTGAGGTACCCCTGCTGGATGTGAGATGTGTGTGCACGTGCTGTGAGGACCTATGAATAAGGGCTAGTAGGTCGGATACTGAATTCGGGTGTAAAAGTGAGTTTGTCCGAACTAATTTTATCTCCCACGGTTTCTGAGGCAGCCAAATCATCTTCTTTCCAAAACCAACACTTTTGATGTTTTTTGGGTCAAAACTTTCCGAAAATTTTATCCGAATTCCGTATCCGACCTACTAACTCTTATTCATAGGTCCTGTGTGTGTCACCGAGGCAAAGAAGGTGAATGTGCAGCAAAGGCGAGTGTGGTGTGGAGGTCCTTTTTGCAGGAGAAGTGGGTCAGTCAAGGTAAAATAAGGCAGGAAGCGAGGGGAGGGAACAGGACTCACGAATGCACACACTGGCATGAGGATGAGGGCGAGCATGACTTGGAGCATAGTGAGCTGGTCAGTGCTGCTCCTGTACACCTGTCACTGATTCTGCCGGTCTTGCCCGTCGTCTTGATCCGACAGCGCATCCGCGCAGATGCGACCTCTTCTCATGTGTGAGGGTCCACTAGCAATGCTCGGCCTCAGAGCAAAGACCTATGGCACAGTCAACTGGCCAGCAACCCAGTTGCAAGTGAGGCTTGAGGGTGAATTTGAAACCTTGAACAACTTGGTACCAGCAACCACCCGAATTGAATAAGTTTTGGATAGGATAGATTTGAGCTCAACTCAGGTGGATTGTAAGAGATGAGGTGAAGGGGTAGAAAGCTTGGAGAGACACAGAAGCGTCAGCTTGGAGGGACACAAAGGGGTCACCATGACCGCTAATGGATGTGATTGGGGGTCAGGAATTGCTGTCTTGAAGGGTTTGATCCCGAAGTGATTGGGCCACACCGTTCAAAGTAAAGTTTTGATCTAGGTAAAACACCTGCTGAAAGATCGCGGGATTTTTGCCATTGGTCCAACTATATTTGGCCGGGTTATTCCGGCGGTATGTTCCGGCGGATCTTTCCATGTCACATCTACGTGACCGTGACTGTTCGCGTGTTTCTGCACTTCAACGTCGAATGAGCGCGTTTGCCTTTGTACCTCGCAAAGTCGCGAAATCGCTGAAGCAGCCTCCCGATTCTGGAGCCGTGAGCTCCTCAAAACCCTCTGAGACTGCCTCAGCCGTCGCCAGAGGCAAAACACGAGAACTGCTACTAGCGGAAGTCTCGCACCCGGAGCCAGCTGCAAAACCCCAGTTCTCAGACGAGGACCTCACCCTCCTTCTCTGTCTATCCCTTTCAAAGTACAGGTTGTGGTCCGACCCCGAGACGGCGAAACATCGAGTGGAGCAGCCGCGCCTGGTCCAATGACGGATGTACGTTGGCCCTTCTTCGGACACTGCAGGAGAATTTGATCGGGTTTAACAGTCTTTCCGCTTAGCTATGTCCTCGAATATCCGTGTCCGCTGTCCTCCGCACGCGCGTCCGAACCTGTCGTCGTGAAGGCGCTTCGGACACATGCGGCAGACCTGGTCGATGTCCGTATGACTATCCCGTCGGGCGAGGACCATCCCAATGGACGGAAACGGGGCAATTTCGAAATACGGCCGAAATTTTGGGACGACGAGGCCATTTACCCTGTCTCGCGCGAGGGCTGGGAGAACAGAACCGTTTATGTCGTATGTCCGCTCTACCGTTTGCCCGAAAAACAAAATGTTGGCCGACTGACTCCCCTCACAGGAAAACGTTCCGGTAAAGTACAAAACACTTGCCAGTTTCCACAGGTTCATCCTCGGATTATTGGCACCCGCCAACGGTGCGGCATCAAACTACAACCGCGTCCAGGGCATATCCGTCCCTCCGCATCACTCCGACGCGCCAGGCACGGAGCCAAAGCTCAAATCGTTTGCGCTCGTCACCTTTACGAGCACAGCGGACGCCGAGTCATTGCTGGCAGCGTGGCCCTGGGCTCGGCGGAAGCAAGCAGCGCGCACGGACGAATTTCCTTCCATCGCGTCGGAAGCGATGCAGTTCGGCTTCCGCGCATTGTCCAAGGCGCGCTGGGACGAGCTGAACGCGGAGTATCTGGCCTACCGCACACGAATCCTCGCTGATATCGCGCCGGCGGAACCGGATGTACCTGCACCCTCTGCATTTCCAGAACCAAAACGCCGTGTCTCGCCAGCTCGCGATATCGTGGCGCCGCCGCCCACCAATATGTCTTACCCTCAGAATTGCCTCGTCTTCGTCCGAAACATCCACCCCGAGACAAATAAAACCACCCTCCGGACGTTTTTCGCTAAAGCTGTCGAGGTGAAGGAAGCAATTGATTATGTCGATTTCAACAAAGGCATGGACTCGTGCGTTTTTTTTTCTTGCCTTTTTACGCGCAGAGCCTTTGTTCACTAGGGTGCGTATGTAGTGTTACCTGCGATTAACGACCGCCGCTCACGCAAAAAATCTCGTGGAGCACTTCGCCAAAATCTAACAATTCACGCGGGTGGGCTGGATGATTCGGGCTCAGATCGTTCAACCGGCGAGGGCGTGAAGCCCGTCGACGCGGAGCTGGTGTTGGGGAAGAGGGAGGAAGTGTACTGGGAGAAGTGCCGCAAAAGGTGTGTTTGCAGGCTGTGCAGAAGGCTCTGGGCCTTGAGAGTGCGCCGGTGGAGAATGAGCCGGTGAGCGGGGAGGGGAGGCAGCGACAGCGGAAGAAACAAAAAAAGAAGCGGTGAGAGGGTCGAACATCTAGGGTTTAAATTCGTAATGTGTCTAGGGTTCGTCTCTGAATCAAGACCAACCAGAATTTATACTTAACGAGAATCGAGAATCGATATTGGGGCCCGTTGGTAGGTCTCGGGAAGCTCAAGTCGTCGTTGACACGGGGAGGGTGCTGTGACGGTGAAGCCCGTGGACACGGAGCTGGTTCTGGGGAAGAGGGAGGAGGTCTACTGGGAAAAGGTGCCGCAGAAGAGTGTCTGCAGAAAGCTCTGTGCCAAGTTGGGAGTGCGCCGGTCGAGAATGCTCCGGTGAGCGCAAGCGGGGAGCGACAGCGGAAGAAACAGAAGCGGTGAGAATCCATCGAACATCTAGGGCCCGTGATACATATGTCTAGGCCAGGGTTCGTCTCTGAATCAGGACTGGAGCTTACATTTTTGAAAAAAAAATTCAACGATTTTGAAGGTCTAACGGTCAGGAATCGATATTTGGGTTCATTGGAATTTGGCAGAGCGATTCAACCTCTTGGTCTCGAAAAATCCAGGCACGAGCGTCAAACGTCGTAATTAGACGCCGGCACCGCATCGATCGTTTTTTGACATTTTGCCAAAACAGGAAAGGATTCGGTCAACGTTTCACCTTCACCTCTACGTTTCTCCTTGAAATTTTGAACCAAGCATACGCCTCGGGTCTGCTTATGCGCCTAAAGCAGTCACTCGAAATCCCCAATTTTACACTCTCAGACGGCGCGTGCGCCCTTGCTGCACTTCAAGTTTTTAGGCGCCAGTGGTTAACGGGTTAGCGCTGTCGCGAACGCCGGAAGAAATCAAATTGAACCCTAGACTCAGACTGATACCGTTTCAGCCTGCACGCCCGATTACAGTATCGCAAGGCGAGGCGAGGCTGGGGATGTAGCCCTTATTTCTTGTCCTCTCTCTCTCCCCCAACCGGGATTCACTCCATTCCTTCAATCAACATGCTCACGTTCTTTGTTGTACTTGCGAGCGGTCTTTACATCCGCTCTGCGCGCGCTGCAGGGGGAGCCCTCGACTTTTTGGGGTCCATGATCCAGTCGGTGTTGTTCAATGCGGTATGTCTACGTCTGCGGTTCTCGTCATTTGGTGTCTGTTTCATTTTATTGGATAAACTGACTGACTGGTTTTTTTGTAGACCAATACAATCTTACCTGGCAAGGAGGCGTACCCCCCTTCTCGGTGCAGGTGCGCGACCCAGTGTGAGTTCTTCACTCCCTCCGGAACTCAGTTTCCCGTTCCTCATTCCCGTTCCTTTCCTTGTAAAGTCAGCAAGGCAATATCGTGCGTTTTTCGTCACCGCCTTCTCCGTTTTGCGCATCTCAAATTAAATTAAATTCAGTACGCATTTTGGGCTATTGTGCAAGACGACTTCATTCTGTGGGACGTGGACAAACTCGGAGTCGCTCCTGGGTCATTACCACTCACATTGTGCGCTTCTATATTCGACACGCTAAATCTAATCTAGACCGGCTGATGATTGGTCTCTTGCAGCGAAGTCGCCGTTTCGGACTCAACCGGAACCACTGCGACAAGCAGGACAGAGAATGTTGCGCCGCCACGATTGCGTTAGATGCGTCCGGGCTCTGCACATCGATTATAACGTGCGTTCGGCTCAGTGCAGCATTTTCATTACCACGTCCCTCTCACAAACTGTTCCGCACTATCTAGGCCCGGCGCTGATTCTGGCACTACAACCTCATCGTCTTCGCCAACGACTGCTCAGGCTCACGTCTACGACCACTACACCCACGATCTCGCCGACCTCGCCGACGACCAGCGGAAAGGCCACCTCTCCGACCGGTTCAGCAACGAAGTCTGGTTTTTCGTCTCATGATACTGCGTAACACTGACGTCGGGAACCAGGTTGTCTGCCAGCGGGACCTCGTCCGTTTCTGGATCTGGCACGGGATCGAATTCCGCCTCTGCTGCGTCAAGTGCTGACGCGGCGGCGGGGGGAACAACGACGACAGCAAAAAGTCAGCTCTGGGGCCATCGCCGGTGGTGTAATCGGAGGTATCATCCTCATCTCCTCCTTGGAACTCTCTTCGCCTTCCTGCGCCGGCGGCATCAGAAAGCCCTGTTGGACGATCTCACGGCAAACGACTACCATCTTGCCCTCCATGGCAAAATCCCCCCGCCAGAAGATCGTGGAGAAGCCGCTCCCGGCGTTTTACGAGCCCATAAAGCCAGGCTCGACCCCGTCGCCTCAGCCCGCGGCGCTTATTATCACGACGCGTCTGCGTCCCCGTCGTTGCAGTCGCATCCATCTTCTGGATATCTGCCCGCCAGCGCCCCAGCGCATCCACCACCGTACCCGTCCCCATACCACGACGCCCACCCGCATATGGACGTTGCTTCTCAGCAGATGGAGCTCGAGCGCCAGATCGGGGTCATGCAGCAGGAGATCAATGGGATTCAGACGGCGGCGCACACGCAGACGTTGCAGAACCAGGTCAATACCATGCGCGGAGAACTCGAGCGCCTGAGAATGGCCCAGAATGGATATAGATAGTTACCGCCGGTTCTTCGCATCGCGAAGTTGATCGTACTCTTGGCATCCTTCACCGCCAGCTCCTCCGCCGCTCTTGGATCCGTTGTAATTTAGTTTGTGTCGTATTGATATAATTATCGACTGCTGCGTGCAGGAAACTGCGCGCAGCGGTCAGCCGTCCGGATATCCGACGTAGGATTTAACAACAAGAAGAACATCAGAAGTGCGTTTTTCCGCATAATGTCCGCATAATCTCCCACCGTCGACAGGCGTTCAGCCTTAACGCATTCGGCCCGCGTTGCTTGAGTCTGAGCGGCACTTCGGAATATCATTACTTCGAGCTGTTGTACCGAGCGGCAGAGAGGGCCATCAACTGCGGCTTCTGTGCTCCATGATGTTCTTGACCGGCCTCGACCACAACCCCAGCCGTGGTCTTGAGTACAATCAACAGTTCTAATCCAAGCTAACGGTGGCGCTAAATAGCGATCAAAGGGCCAACAACGGCCCTAAAGCCGGGCGAGCGTCGGGAAGAATCTTGTTCCTCGGTGCTACATATATAGAGGGCGACGATGACACACAGTGCATCTGCTTCCTTTTACCCACCACCATGAGGTCGACCCCACTGGTCAAGAACCTCTCTTTCAAACCCTCCGCTGCCTCCTCTGTACTCCGTGACCGAGTTCGGCGTCCTGCGTATCTTGAAAAGCTTGCAGAACCTGCCGATCTCGCTCCGCTTTTCAAGGTGAGCGACTCGAGGATTCCCGTGTAATCTCCCACTCATGAGCTACTCTCGTGCCAGCATGACGACTATGTGAGTAACGCCCCCATCCTCTCGCTGCTTAAACGTTGAACCTCGTTTCACAGATAGGATGGTCTGGTTTCACGGGTGTTGGTTATCCGAAACAAATCCCCACTGTACGTCGGTCGGTTTCATCTTGACCCAACCCCACCGACATTCCCAGGCCATCGCGGACCATGTCGTGGCCAATAATCTCCAGTCCAAAACCAAGTTCAACTTGTTTGTTGGCGCGTCGGTGGGAACCGAAGTGGAAGATCGCTGGGCAGCATTAGACATGTGAGACAGGCTCTATCTTTCATGCGCCGTCTCCTGAGCCCTCTTAAGGATCGCACGTCGTTCCTCATCAAGTCGGGAAAGAAATCGCCAAAGGTATCAACGCGGGACGTATCGAATTTGCCGACAAACATCTTTCGAGTGGGTAGTTATTGCAGCAGCAGCTCCCCAAAAGCTCAAAATTTGGCAGTGTTTCCGCAGGACCTTACATACGGCTACTACAGTCTGAAGAAGAAACATGGGGATCCGAAGAAGCATCTCGACTGGGCAATTGTTGAAGCGACCGCAATTACTGAGGACGGACATATCGTGCCTGGTAATTTTTCTTTCGACTTTCATTATGTCGCTCATCAGAGCCGTAGGCGCTTCGGTGGGCGCAACTCCTGAGATTCTGGAATGTGCAGAAAAGATTATAATTGTCAGTGTTGCATCTACATCTTGTCAGAAGCGTCTTAGAATTTATACAGGAAGTCAACACTCATTTGCCCAATTTGGAGGGGCTCCATGATATTTCGACGTCGTACATTCCGCCGAATCGACAGCCCTACGTACGCCAGAGCTTTTTCTCATATCGTGGTGCTCATGTGTCCACTTCGCAGCTTATAAGCCACCCAGAAGACCGAATCGGCAAGACCTCCATTGCAATTGATCCTGACCGTGTAGTCGCCATAGTCGAGTCTCATCTCCCAGATAACACTGGTGCCAATTCGCCAGAGACCCCCGATTCGGTGGCCATCGCGGGCATTTAATCGAGTTTTTGTCGAGTGAAGTCGATGCGGGGAGGATGCCAAAATCACTGCTGCCCCTCCAATCTGGAATTGGAAACGTCGCCAACTCGATCATAGGTGGACTTGCAGCGGGGCCTTTCGATAAAGTTATGGTGTGGACCGAGGTCTTGCAAGGTGACTGAAATACTTTTTGAACCACATGATCACGTGTTCTAAGTTGAATCCGCAGACACCTTCCTCCAGTTCTTCGATTCAGGCAAACTTGATTTTGCAACTGCCACCTCCATCAAATTCAGTCCTGAAGGGTGAGTCTCCCAGCATGTCTCCCCGTAATTTCGTACTGACGCGTTAAAGCTTCGATCACTTCTATTCTCGTGAGGCCTCTACGTGAAAGTCAAGCACGGAAAATGGACTGACCGATTTGCTGAAATATCCTAGACTGGGCCGACTACAAGGATCGTCTTCTTCTTCGCTCCCAGCAGGTTGCCAACGCTCCCGAGATAATCAGGAGGCTCGGCATCATTGCTATGAACACTCCTTTGGAAGTGGACATTGTGCGTATGATCCCCTCTCTTTTATGCATTCAATATATAGCGAAACTCTCCAGTACGCGCATGCCAATTCGACTTGCACTCGGATCGAGGTCGGTGTTTCTCTGAAAGTTATGGCAGGCACTGATTGAGAGCTCCAATGCAGAATGTTGAACGGCTTGGGAGGTTCCGCAGACTTCCTCCGCAACGCGAAGCTTTCCATAATGCACACACCTTCGACGTACGCTCATCACCCGTACACTTACATTTAGATTGATCCTGTTCCTCAGCCGCCCGACCAAGACTGACCCAACGGGCATAAGCTGCATTGTTCCGTTTGCGTCGCATGTTGATCAGACTGGTCCGTACTCATTGAATCCTTTACTCGCATTCAACAATGATCTCATCCCGGTGCAGAGCACGATCTCGATGTTGTTATAACTGAACAAGGGCTCGCTGACCTTCGTGGACTCTCCCCTCGTGAAAGAGCACCCCTCATCATCAAGAAATGCGCGCACCCAGACTACGGGATCTGCTTCTCGATGTCGGTCTTTTATTTTCGCGTCAACAAAAGTTTCTCATCATAGTATAGTATTATGAGCGGTCGTTGCACGAGTGCCTGGCCGGCGCAGGGGCCATGAACCCCATATGCTCAGGGTATGCATGTTTCTTCCGTTGAACGACAAGAACTAATTCCTGATCGTTTGAACAGAATGCCTTCAAGGTTGGAACGCACTTAGATTCGTTTTGCTTGCTTGCTTGCTAATAATTTTTTCCCAGTTCCACACGCACTTGATGGAGCACGGAACGATTGAAGGTCCCTGGCTGGGATTGATTGATTCATTACTGCTGTACAAATTGGACTGGATGAATATGCAATATAAATACAATTGATGTATGTGACCACAGGCTCTTCACTGGCATATGTGTGCTCTCCATCGTCTGATTCTACATAACATCGATTCCAATTCGTATTCTGTTCAAGTGTCAGAAAAGAGAAGACAGAAAATCCGCAGTTTAACTAACGAGTCGAGAACGAGATTCAGGCTGTTGCGCCAGTATTTTCTTGTTCCCAGGGCGGCGCTCTCAGCGCACCGAGGAGCGTCTGCAGCTCGGTTTCCCAATCCAGGACGTAGCGATCACAGTACCGTAGGAAGGAGAAATCGAAGTTTGTCGGCGAAGTATACTCTTGGATCCCCGATATAGGACGCAGGACAGCGACGAAAGGGCCACGGCCATGGCGCAGAAGCCGGGAATTTCGATGGACGCTCCGCATGCAACGTTTGATATCGTCAATACGATTTGAATAACGTGCTGGGCAGCGGGAATATGGGTTCGAAAACGGTCGCGGAGCGATGGATGAGCTCGAGGGCCGCCCTTCAGACGGAAGTAAATACAGAGAATAAACCGAAGAAGGCGGCATTTGAACTCACTGCTTGTTTGCAGACAAGGCAAGATCCCTTGTGTTTTCTTCCTCAGAAGGGCCGACGATGCTCGTCTACGGATTCGAAATTTAGTGAATTAGCACGGTAGAGGACACCGCAAGAGACTTGTTGCGCAGCGATCCCTTTGGTGTCTTTCTTGGCCGAAGGACCTACGTGGTGGAGGCTTAACAACAGCGCACATGGAGTCGACGTGGGTGGGATTCACCGTGAATCTTGTGAAGCTTTCGGCTCTTTCTGTATCTTCGATGAGGTAACATGACAACCAGATACAATTGGATGAGAAGGTTAGAGACAAGGACTGAGGATAAGGGATGGTGCCACCGTAGTTAAGAGACAAGAGCACCATTATACATCATGATCGCTGTCCAGATGAAGCGATGTATCAAACGGGGACGGACCATTTTGGACATACGGCGTTGTGGTTTAGAAAGGAAAGTGTTGTTGAACTTGTTGTTTGAAGTTACGGATCCCCCCTTATCGAGTTGACGTCGACGGAAATTGATAGTGGCCTGAGTGGCAGCATAGCTCGTTCGTAGTATTCCAGCGTTTAAAAGAAAGCCGCCGAATCAATCCTTTGTGGGTCCACTGTGATTGACATTTTCAGTACGGGCCGTGAACCGACGCCCCGACGACCCGCCGGTTCAATATTCCGGAAAGTAAGTACTTACGAATGTTCCAGACTTCTCCGGACATGCAACCTGAACCAAGAAAGGCTAAAGCGATTTTTTCCAAAAAAGAAAAAAAAGAAAATCTTGGATACAGGTGGGCGGAGGGACATAGCAATCTGAAGCTTGAAGCTTGAAGCCCGGCTTCGGTCGTACTCCATCGGGCTCAAAAGCTCAGAAGTTAGAACATCGACGCAAGGACTAGCATACACTTGCCACCGCAGTCACGATACCGCGTTCGGAATAGGGGCAGCTTCGCGTCCGCCACGATGTGGCTGCATCTAATACCGCCAGCCACCGTTGCCGAAAGTATCGCTGAGGGACAGAGCTTTTCAATGGTGTTCGCCATGACCCTTCCATCCTGCCGTTGGCCCTCGCGACCCGAATTCCCACAACGGTGCCGGAAATGAGCACAAACATTCTACGGACACTGGAAAGACCTCATTGTGCGGTTGCGGAACATCAGCCCGCACGACGTGCACACCGTCGTTTTGCCTCCCCGATATGCGAAAGACGCTGCTGGATGCAAGCACTGTGGCCACGCTCGCCGGTGGGCGCATCTCGGAGCTGCACAAGGACGATCTGCTCGATCCCTCGCCGTTTGACCATCTCTTCCCGGCCCAGCAGTCGAAATCAGACGCCCCGCGTTACTTTCGCGCGCTACGACGCCGTGTCGCCCAAAGATTCCCTGCTCCGCGCGCCTCTCACATCCGCGCAGGCCGTCGTCGAGCAATTGGCGACGAGTCAGCGGTTCGCATCACGCTATCACCGATGCACTCGGCACCGACTCGCCCATCCACGTGTATTTCATGCCGTGGGACGACATGATGGTACGCGGGGCGAGTACCGCGTCTTTTGCGCGCCGACAAGCGCTTACCACCCGCACCCGAGCCGCGTGACGCGGTGAGCCAGTACAGCTGGCATAAGCGCAGTCTCCTCGCAGATCTGCCGCTGGCGCAGATCGAGGCGGAAATGGCGCATTTGCTCGAGGGGATAGCGCGTATCCACGCAGAAAATCATGTTTTATTCGGTGGGGGAACGGGATGAGCGAGCGCCTGAACAGGGAAGGGTTCGTATTCGATGTGTATGTGCACACAGGCACGCGTAAGGTGCAGCTGCTAGAGCTCAATCCGTTCGGTGTAAGAAGCAACTGCGGCAGCTGCCTGTTCCATTGGGTGGCCGATGCGGAGACGCTGTATGGCGGGAAGGACGAGATCGAAGTGCGCTTGGCCATCTAGTATGTAGAAATGGCATCGTTCCGACGAGTCTCCAAAGCAAGGTTAGAGATAGTGGAGCTACGCAGCTTCTGTCTGGAGATGAGAAGACAGTCATCTCTCAAGGTCAAGACAAAGCCAGCACAGCGAGCCAGGCTGCACCTTCAGTGGTCACTGCCAGGGCCTTGGTTTCGAGAGAGGTTCCAGGAACCAGTGCGTAGAAGAAGGAAACTGCACTCGATTGTATCGCCTAAAGCCTAAGGAGAAAGAGCGAAAGGAATGGACCTAAGCAGAACTCGGATTTATTGCCATCGAAGTCAAAGTTCGTACCTTGGAATCCGGGGACTAACCAAAGGCCGACCTCCCAGATAGTACCGGTCGTCGTTTAGGGTGGACCGCGATCGCGAGCGTTCGCCCGCCGACCCCCCCATATGCGGTGCATTCGCGGTGTGTTCAGAGTCCAATCCTACTGTCCATTCCAAGCATTATATACTCCGCGTAAGCTACAACAAAATACATAAACCGTCCATGGCCGCATTCAAAACTGTTCCAAATGTCATCAGTGCTCGCAGCAAACAAATAAAAACTCCGTAGACGCACCCTAATCTGATACGACCCGCTCGCCTTGGTGAGGTACCTTACCCACTTGATGCTGTTGTAGTTGCTCTTCTCGAACACCTTGAGGAAGCGCACGATGAGGCCCGACGAGGTGAACATGAGGACCCTGGAAGTCGACGTCGATGGGGGGCCGCGCCCAGACTTGGCGGTGCGTCGTGCTGGTGAGGTCCGCCGTCGCGTTGAGCGTGCATTCCTGCCCGCCCTGCAGACGCGCGAGTCTGCACAGCATGGCCGTCAGCCACAAAGACCGAATGGAAGGGACAGTACAACGCACCTTCCATACGACGACGTTCTCGCCGGGGACGTACTTGGCCTTGCCGTTGGCGACCTGGCAGTCGACGGCGGTGGTGTTCAGCGGGGTCGGTATCCGCAGGACGACGCTCGTCGCGGAGAGCTTGTTATTGAAGTTGGCTTTCACCGTCACCGCGTACGACACCTGCGTCGTCCCGATCTCCGTCACAGTGGGAATCACACGCAGCGGGAGCTTTGACGTACTTCGAGGTGGAGCGAATATCTACATACGGCCGCCGTGATGAGCTCGAGCGGAAGAGGGAAGGGCGTATAGGAACGCACCGCATGAGCTCAACTCGCCGTCGGGCGGGATGAAACTGATCGTACGCGTCGCGTCGAAGTCGTTGAGCCGCACGCACTGGTGGAAGCGGCAGTCGTCCAGTTCCACCGCGTCGCTGATGCCCTGCTGGCTCTTGTCGATGACCAGCTTGTCGTTCAGCCCCAAATTTGCACTCGGGTGTACCCGACAGGTAGGCACGCATCTGGATATGCCCGTCGACGTCCGCTCGTAAACACCGTGCCTGAGAATGTCGAGATAAATAGAGGGTAAAGACGAAGGGTAGAGACATACCTTTCGCACTCATGCTCAAGTTGACCGTCTCGACGACGTCCACGAACGCCTCATTCTTCTTGTACTTGACGTCCGTTCTCCGCCAGCTCGTCGCGCCAGTGGCCTGGGCGGTGATCTTCGACGACTCTTCCTGGGGGGTCAAGTCAGAATTGTGTACAACTTCAATCCAAGGCGGACGTACAGCAGCAATAGCGGAAGAGACGATGCTCTCCGTGGTGATGTATGTTTTCAGGGTATCAATTTCACTATTCTGTGGGTATCCAAATCGTTAATCTCTGGAAACTGGTCAGTTGCGGCCGAAAAGTACTGGTGGATGCAAATACCGTCGATGAGCTCGTATATCAGCACGAAGTTATTCTTGATAGATTCTTCGTCTATCTTGCCGAAATACGACTTGCAGATGTTAATAAATCGGTAGCAGAACTCGAAGACCAGCGCCGCATTAGCGTTGTTCCTGTGAAGGTCTCAATGATGACAGCTGGATGGGAGGACCCAGGGAACGTACTTGGTCACCGCAACAACATAGAGACTGTTTATGCGGACGTGAAAGAGCTAGTCGACCCAAGTGTGATGATGGGCGACCGGGACGTCGCTGTTAGAGACGACCTGAATCCGAAAGACGTCCGCTATTGACCGTCTATCGAGACAAAATCAGCGCGCATCCTAGACGCTGTCCATGAAGCCATACTTGAAGTCCGTTCGGTACAATCGTGAGATTAGGACCTGATACAACCTTGAGTCGCGCTTTAACTCTCCATTCCCGTGAAACTGACCTCGCCCTTCTGATTGAAGATGAAAAATGCCTGGATATATCGAACACAGTGAGACCAGCCCCCGCAATGAAGGTAGCCGAGACTTTGCGGTGATGCTCTTTAGCAGCGAGGCCATTCAACTCGGGCTGGCCACTATTATCCCCCTCCTGGGTTCCGAATGGCGGCTAAATAACCCAGAAATCTGCCCGTCACATAGCCACCGTGGTTCACCGCAAAGTCTCGAATATCGACACTGACCGAGATCATGGTCCGCGCGCGTCAGACCGAGAACCCAACTGGCAGTAAAATGAAGATAATGGGTGTTCTTGACTCGGGTTGTTCTTGACTCTTGACGGTATTCCCTTGACTCTTGCCTTGGCCCCTGGGCGCGAGGGCTATAGGTGATATCGTACCAAGAGTAAGCGGCAAGGAAAGCGATCACTTCGGGTTGTTCCGAACCCACACCATCGTGAAGTCTCTTCTTTACCACAAAAAATTACGCCTGTTCAAAGCGAGACTCTGTTACCAATGCTCTGGCACTACTTTTTGAGACGCTTCTTTCCTCAGATGACCCGGAGACGGCAAGCTCAATCAAGCGCCGAATCAATTCGAAGCTCTTAAATTCCTGATCTAGCCATCTCGCGTTCTTTCGAGTGTAACTGCGATGTCTATTTCGCTGTTCAAACCCTATCGGCCGCTACAAAGACATCAAATGGCGAGTTCCCTGGGCTTTCTTCTACTCTGTGTTTTACAAAATGACTGGTCTCAGGATTCCCATCACTTCTGAGATCCCGACCAACGCGAGGTAGATGCTGAGCCCGTCTGGCTATTTTTCCTGTGGCTGAGCGGACCAGTTTGGTCACCGCAGCCCTGCCAGACGATCTCATAATCATTATCGTCAAAGAGGCCGCTCAAGACAGACCAACAGCCGTTTCTCTAGCCTTGGTATCTAAAGCCATCGGTCGCATGGCAGAGCTGATACTGTACAACCGGGTTGTCTTGCGTTCGCTCGCCACCGCACGTATCTTCACCTCCACCCTTCGCACCAAGAACAGGCAAACTTCTAGCTGGCGTGACTGAGCTTACGCTGATGACCCCCACTCCCCGCGACTTCGAAGACTTCTGGGCCTTGGTAGACCTGCGGTGTCCGCACATCGAGCGTCTATCCGTCTTCGTCCAAGACCTCGACGTCGTTCGCCCCACACGCATCCAGCCACACAACCTGTCCCATTCCTTCGGGAACCCGCCCGGCCGCATCGAGGTGCCCGAGGACGGGGGGACCCGGTATCCCACCTGTACCTCCCCAATCACCCCGCCACCCCGCAGGTCCCGCTACTCCACCCCGCGACGGGCTTTCCTCGCCTAACGCACTTTTCTTGCTATGTAGACGCGGCACACCGCTGTGCCTACCGCGCGGACTCTTCCGTCCTAGTTTCTGCCGTTCCTCGCTCTGCCCACCCTCCGCGTCTGCGTCATCGCCTCAGTGAAGGAAGTGTACATGAAGCCGAACAGGAGGCTCGTACTCCTTCCGCTCGAGGACGTTCCAAGTCTGAATGAAGATGGGCAGTATTGGGAGTGTGCGGAGAAGATTATCGCAGCGCGGCCGCGGCCGTGAACTGCAATTGTTGTTCCACTTCTCCAATGTATATATCCTATCCCCCGCGTTTCCCTTGGCCTCCGACTTAGGCTGGACTTAGGGCGGTCTCATCGACTGCCGTCCATTTGTCACTACCTTTTCGTGGGACCTCTGACATGCAATCCTAAATTTCTGAACCGACCACATGCTTCGTCGAAGGAGCGCTCAACGCCCGCTCAAAAGCGGGCTTGTCTAAGCCTGCTCCCTTCCCCACAACCCACTCCTTTGAAAGTTCAATTGCAAGCGCACAAGCCTGACCTTTTAATCCTGAGTTTTGCAGATGGCGGATATCGTGATTCGTGAGGTGCTGTCTGTCTGGACTCGCCGGTCGGATTGAGATAACGTACCTCATTTCCCAGGTGGCCACAGATGTCTGGACGTTTTCTCGGTTTGTCTCAAGCGGGGATTGGAAAGAACTTGCAATTGCACTGACCTACACACAGTCCTTTTGCGCTCTACGACATCGGCGGGCGCTCGACCGCCGTGAAGTTGGCTGGCGGCGGAGTGTGGGTGATAGCGTCGACGCCGTTGAGTCCGGAGACCCAGGCAAAGCTGGACGAGCTGGGTCCTGTCGAGTACGCCTGGATTTTGAGCGGCGGTCGAATTATACGGGCTAACTCTAATCCATTACTGGCAGGTATATCGTCGGGGTCAGCGCCGCTCACAATCTATACCTGGTAAGCTTAGCGGAGCGAAAATCTCCTGGTCCAGTATTCATTTGCTTTCGGCAGGGGACTTCAAACGAGCTTATCCCACTGCGAAGCTAGTCGCCCCAGCAGCGGCTATTGAACGGTGTGGCGACAAAACCCTGACGTTCGATGGCGTCTGGGGAAAGGACCCCGTCGGCACCAAGTACGGATTCGAGGACGATGTGAGCGAAAGTCGATTCGAGTCTTCCAGTCTCTATGCTGAAGATCGTCTTTAGATTCACCAATCAGGATGTCGTCTTCTTCCATGCGGCGTCTTCTACGTTGGTTGGTGGCAAGTTGTAATCACTCTGGTGTTAAAACTTATGATCTGGAAGATCGAAGGCGACCTTATCTTCAACTTGCCCGGCAAAGAGCAGGTACGTCTGCAGTGTTTCTACCCGAATTCAATTCACGACGGCATCATCCAGTACTCCAAGTCGAAGTCATCGGGACACTTTCCGTTCTATGGTCCTTTTGGCAAGCCAGTCGGCTGGATCCAAGGCAAACTCTCCGCTTCTCGGTCTCAAGACAAAGCGTTCGTTCCTGTTTTGACTTCTGCTATCATCCTCATTGCTACTATCTGACTGAGACTTGGGGTCCAGGGCCATGAAGCGCGATGTGCAGACCGTCGCGGAGTGGGACTTTGTGCGCATTATCCCATGCCATGGGGATGTCATGTCATGAAAAGGACGCGAAGAAAATTTGGTTGAACGCGTTAAAAGCGCACCTTTGACAAGGCAAATTGCTATCGATTGGATCTATCGTATGCAGATTCATCATGTATTATGTAGTCAACGCACCATGATATGGGTTTTTTTTCTCGAGCCCGAATGTGCCTTCGGCCGCCGTGAAGGTTAACGATCATGTGATCGCGTCGGAATCGCACGGCCTTCCGCTCTCGCCATCCTCTCGATTACCATGGCATCGTTTGCTAGGCAAGGCAGAAAAGAAAGTCTTCAAGCTCGTATCGACCTATTCCAAGCTTAACCAACCCAGATTGTGGCCATAGGCCGGAATTATATGGAACACGTCAAGGAACTCAACAATACCGCGCCCAAGGAGCCATTTTTCTTCCTGAAACCCACGACGAGCTACATCCCGTCGGGGGGAAAGGTAGAAATACCCAAGGGAATTGTCGCCCACCACGAAGGTGCGCTGAACGAGCTGGCAGTTCGTCTATGAAAGCTGAGGCGGCATCTAGTGGAACTTGGTGTGGTTATTGGCAAGGGTGGACGGGACATCACCCAGGCGAATGCTGAATCTCATGTCGCTGGATATGGTCAGTATCCCTGTCATCCTCATATTGTCGACTAACTGTGTCGTAGCGCTGGCGGTCGATATGACCGCCCGCAACCTGCAGGACCAGGCAAAAAGACGCGGGCTTCCTTGGTCTGCCGCAAAGGGATTCGACACTTTTACACCAATAGGGTAATCCACAAACCAATGTCCCGCACTTTCTGAGATAGTAACGCGCTCCCAGCTCGTTTATTCCCAAGGAACAGGTCGCGGAGCCGCATAACCTCGGCCTCAGTCTGAAGGTACGTTGAGCGAAACCGTGAATGCTTTTCCTAACACACGCAGATCAACGGCGCGTTCAAACAAAACGGTACCACCGCCGACATGATATTCAAGATTCCGCGACTAATTGAGCACATCTCGTCCATAATGACCCTCGAGGCGCGTCCTCCTTCTTTCCTTGCGTGAAGTACATCCTCATCCATCCACAGGAGGGCGACCTCGTCCTGACCGGCACGCCCTCCGGTGTCGGGCCACTAAACCCCGGCGACATCGTCGAATGCGCGCTCGCCGACACCTCAGGCAAGCAACTTGCCACCCTTGACTTTGTCGCTGTCGCCCGCGAGGGCGGCTACCTCTTCACCCCCGAGCCCACGACCAAGTGATACAACAACACCTTTTCTAAGTTAATGTATACTGTACGTATGTCGTCGAAGCAGCACAACGTCGCGATAAATATACAAATGGTACGCAAGGCAGCCAGCCCGCCGACTGATCATGGCATGCGTTTTTCTTCCCGGGGCTCTGCGGCTCTAAGTGTTCTGACCCAGCCTCGTCCGAAGGCGACGGGCTCGAATCGCTCGTAAATGTCCAGCTCCCCGCGGTGGGCGTTAGCTGTCCGTCTTCCGGCGGGCTGTTGAACTCCCCAAAGTCAGCAAAGCTGTCAAACGCCGTATCCTCCATCTCGTCTGAGAAGGAGGACGAGAACGTGAAGGGGTCGGAGCCGTCAGCCGCCGCCGCGTCGGAGAAGGGCCCGAAACCCGTCCTAGAGCACACATTGGATTAAGGAATAGAAGCTATAGATATGAGAAACGTACGTCGTCTTGCGGAGCAAAAGGATCGTTGGCTGTAGGCCGGGACGAACCACCGCCCGGCGTGAAGACGTCCTGCCGTCCTTTCTGTTAATTCGCCACGCAGAGAAAAAACGATCCACTGACATCAAATCCCGAAGCACCCAGAGGGCCGTCTCTCCGACCCCTGCAAATGCCGACTCGACACAGGTGGATTCCCTAGTGCAAACGTCGACTGTGTCAACCACCCGCCCCCGTCCCCGTCCTCGTCCTCGTCGTCCGAATCGAAATGATGATCCCCGGTCGACATCTCGCTCGACATATACTGGAACTGCCCGCTCACAATCAGCATGATCTCGAAGAAGGGGCGCGACATACGCTCGGCACACGGTCCTCCTCGTCGCCTTCGTCATCCTCCATTGGCGCAGGCCCAAAGTCCGCGCTGCTCTCCCTTCTCGGCCTTGCACTTGCTGCCCTCTTAAACTCGCCCCTTCCATTCGCACCACTCGCACTCCCACCACCCGCCGCCCCACCCGCGCCAGTCTCCCCGCCTACAAGCGCCGTCGTGCCCGTCGCGTCCTCCTCGTCGACCTTCCACCTTGTCGCCCCGCCCACGGCCCCCCCGCTCCGTATGACCGGCTTCCCGCCGCCCAGCAACTCCGCGTCGCGCCGCTTCGTCTCGTGGTACCGCCCCTTGACGTACTCGTCCCACGCAGGCTGCGGTACATACGCTGCGAGCGCGTCCCGCAGGTCGGTCGGGAAGCGCTCGAGCGCGGTGAGGACGTCCTCGGCAATGAGCGTGAGGTGCCCCATGAAGCCCAGGCGCACAGATTTCGGCTTTGCGCTGTCAAAAGTTTTCATTTTCTTCTTTCAACGGTAAGACGAGAAGACGCACCACGCCACATCGTTCATCCGCTGCCCCTCGACGATCCGTTGCATCAGCCGCGCGTCGCGGAACAAGCTCACCGCAAGCTCGCGCCCCATCCCGCCACTCCCGCCCGGACCCGATCCCGCATCAACGTTCCCTGTCAAGATCTGGTGTATGAAGTCGTACACCGCGCTGTGCAGAAAGTTATTCCACGGGAACTCGAAGAATAGGTCCTGCAGGCTGTAAGAACACGAAAAAGAAAGAAAGAGGAGAAACGCACGAGTAACGTCGATGCGATGTCAAGCTCCACGAATCTGCGCTTGAGCAGTTCACCGACGGGCAGGGGCGCGGCGGCGCTGGATCCGGACCCCTGAGAGACGCTGTTGCGGGCCAGGATGCGCGAATTGCGTTTCGAGCTCCGCAGGCTGGCAGTCGATGACGACGATGCGAGCGCTTCCGGCGATTCAGAGGTAACGGGGCTCTTTATACCTAGCGCAATCTCCGTCGGGGACGGCAGCGAACTTGCGTTCGGCGACGAAGGCACAAGGTGGGCCGGCTCCTGCAGCGGCGGCGAGGGCGAGGGCTCCGTCGGTGGGGGCTGCTGTGGCGGCATCGCAGAAATGGGGAATGGTGTTGACGTGGCAGGATCCTCATCCATCGCCAGCTCTTCCATCGTCATCTCGTCGTCGTCCGAGCTCCCCGGCTCGTCGTCGCTGCTCATGTCCTCGTCCGAGTCGAGCAGCGACCCGCTCGAGACGTCGCTGTGCACCGAGTTGCTCGTCACGGGCAGCTGGTCGCGCGCGGCCGCGAGGTCCTCCTGCGAGTCGTCCTGCGACGCCCCGCGCATGGGCGCGTCGCGGTCACGGTCGCGTGTGGGCTCCTCCCCCGAGTTGAGCGCAATGACACGCGCGAGCTCCTCGAGCGCGGAGAGCCCGCCCTGCAGCCGGCCCTCGGTGTCGTACAGGTGCGCAAACTCCGGCGGGCGGTTGAGCAGCGCCATGTTTGAGCAGTGCAGCAGCTCCGCGAAGAGCTCGCAAATGCGGTACCGCTCAAAGGTGAGCGGCGTGATGTCGCCGACGGTCGTTCGTACCGGGCCATTCTGGTTCGCCAGTTAGCGTATGTAGGGGCGAGAAATAAAATGGGACGAACAAATGACCGCGGGGTGCGCAGGTAGCGCTGGAAGACGTCTAGCCTTGCACATAAAATATCGAGAACCGCGCCAAGATGCACGACCCCCATGCGGTCGACCATCTCACGCAGCGCAAGTTCAAGGGTCTCGCGGCCCCCATCTTCGTCGACCGAGTGCAACTGTTGCTGCACTTGGATGAGGCGGTTGCGCAGCGTGTGGAAGAGGTACGGCTCAAAGTAGTCGCTGTTGTTCTTCCGTATGAGCTCGATGATGATCGCGATGGAATGCACAACCGCAGACGTGCACGACGCACGGCTGGGCAGCGTGTCGCCCTCATCCTCGCCTAGCGAGGGGGGAAACGCGGGGAAGTCGGAGAGGATGTACTCTGCGAGCGTGGTGACGCTGTCGACGCGGGCAAGCTCACGCGCGAAGCGGTTGGACGCAGGGCCGGTGTGGAGTTCGGCGAGGCCTGCGCCCGGGGCGGGTGTCGCCATCGAGATTATGCCCTTTATCAGTTCCGCAACAACGGTGTGTACATCGGGCGAGTGAGTCGGGGACAGCAGCGCAAGCAGGCGCGTCATGAGGTTCTCCGACGATAGCCACTGTAATTCCGTGTGAACGCGGGTCAAGCACCAGTGGCGGGGCAACGCACCTCGAGTACACCAGCGCCGCCTGGTTGTTCGTCGAGCTGAATTATGCGGACCAGCAGGTCGACAAAGGACGGCGTCTCGATGTGGCGCAGCAGCCGCTCGACGATATCGGGCTGTGCGCGGATGAATGCCAGCATCTGCTGCCGTTAGTACATGTGCGCACCGAAGCGCACGACCACACGCACCTCTGCAGGCTTTTTGCTGAGGAACACGGCGTTGATCTTTGCAAAATGGGAGGCCATGACCATCTGCGTCTTCATGTCCTCCGGGGAGCGCTCGAGGACGGCCTCCCAGAAGGGAATAAGCAGTTCGTCCTGCAAGTTGACGCAGGTCTCCACGACAGACCAGATCTCGCTGCAAAGGACCTCGGTGGCCACATAAGGGTACCTGCATCGAGTCAATACCGTCCGCACAGAAAAGCAGCGCTCGCGTGCGCAACTGACTTGAACTGGCCGCGCTCCTCGCCCTCGATTTGCCCGGTCACATACATGAGCAGGCGCTGGAGTACATCTACCCGTTGAAAATAATCAATCAAGCGTGTATTCTGGGCCTTGCACTCTTGCAGCAGGTCGTCCTCGTCTAGAATAGCCTCCACCGAGACGTCTTCCTTGTCCAGCAGGCTGTCGATGGCGGATGCATTGTGGAACCCAAATCTACCGCAAAAAGATCAGTTTTGCCGCAGAGAAGTGCGGCAGGACCCAGGCGTGCCTCCAGAACATGCGGTTGGGGTGGATTCTGCAAGAGACAGGTGGAGGAAGAGAGCAAAGGCAGTAGCCCAAATAATCCTGATCAGATCGCGTAACGCGCGCCTGCTTTAGGCAATCTCTCTGTACTGGTGTACAGCTGTTGGTCGTCCCAAGATCTGCGCCTTGAGAAATTCAAGGCTAACTATTTCATCTACGTCTTACATTTCAAGTGTAATTATAGTATAGCAACAAATTAAAGGTAGAAATGTAACATGACCAAAGTTATTCATGAAGACTGGAGATCCAAAGATTGGACGACGGGAACAGGGGACTACCCAAAGAGCAAGGACGTCAATGAGTAAGAGGATGGGAGTATCTGTGGTAAGTTCTGGGGCCCTGGGCAAAAGGGAGGTGGGCGCGAATGATCTGGACGCGAACAGCTCTAGAACAAGGTCGGAAGGGTGTTGCGGTTTGCCAGATGTCGCGCATACTGGGGAAACTTGCCGCAGCCCAACGGGAGAATGCAGCGGTCCGACAAAGAGCGCTACGATGAAGTTATCTCAAGACGGAGAGCGGGGGTTGCGGTATCTTGGATTGAAGCACGCGAGATGCGTTATAACTGTCGCACCCACGCCGAATTGACCGCGTTGAGGTGAGCTCGCGCAGTAGGAGATATTTGTTGAGCAGCTTGAGATCTCTATTATCTTTGAAGCACTCGAGGCCCAGTCTAACTGTCTAAGAGTAACAGGACACCGGGACGTTGGCAGCTTGAGGAACTTGTGTTGAGTAACAGGACAGTGTGACCCTCTGGAGCAGGATACGCGTCGAGCGCCATGATAGCGCTCGACTCAGGGATCGATGATCATTGGTCTTTTAACCAAGGTTAGGTTGCGCGTGTACCATCTACGTCGACGACGACTTACGGCCGAAGCGTGCTTCGTAGCACTCTCGTGCGGCTCCCAACGCATCGTAGTGGAGAAGTTTGACTTGAACCTCTTGAACTGCGATGCGAAAAATATGAGTACAATTCCGATTCCAGGCCCAACCCCCATCCACGTACATCGCATAACCGGACCCCCTCGCCTTAGGCTTTTGAGCTGCTCGACCGACTCGTGATTCACGAACTCCCCGCGCTCCTTCCGGATATCCTGGTATGCCTCCAGCCGTCCGGGCACGTCCTCTACGCGCGTCCCGGCGGGGAGCAGACAACCCAGGGCCCCGGCCTCCTCGATCGCCATGGCCGCGCCCTGGGCGAGGAACGGCAGCGTCGCGTGCGCGGCGTCGCCGAGGAGCGCGGCGCGGCCGCGGATCCAGGTCGGGAGCCGGGGGAGGACGCCCAGCTGCCATTTGAGGATCTCGCTCTGCGGGGGGAGGTCCAGGACGGAGAGGAGCGTGGGGTGGTAGTCCTGGAACTTGGCTAATATCTCTTCGCGCGAGCCTTTCGGCTTCCATCCTGCGGTGGTGGTGAGGCGCGTTCAGCATTTAGTAGCGTTCTCGGTGACCAGAGGAATTAAGTATGTCGCCGAGTGAAGAAGAGCGTACCTCCAGCGTCTTCCAGCGAATCGTCGTAGAACCCGATAAAATTGAGCAGAGTCGCGTTCCGGCAGGGATACATGAGAATCATGCGGAACGGGCCGTCCTTTGCTAAGGAGCTGCGCGTCCCGGACGGCTTCTCAGTCAGCCACTGCAGCTCAGGCCCCTCGGGGAGCGCGAAAGTGGTGCGGAAGCAGGACACGCCCGAAGGTGACGGCTTCTGCACCTCACCCAATATATCAGTACGAACGACCGACTGGAAGGCTTGTTAGTTGTGTCCGGAAGAGATAAGTAATGAGAGCCTACATGCACTCCATCGGCGCCGAGGATGAGATCGGCGTGGACGACTTCGCCGCTGTTCAGGGATATTGTTCCGACTTCGGAGTCGCACGCTACGACTTTGGCTCCGAGGTGCAATTCCACCGGAAGTCCTTCCCCATCACCAATTGCGAGGCGCTTGAGCTCCTCGTACAGATCGCTCCGATGACACATTAAGCTCTGCATAACAATATAGCCACGGAAAGTTCAACCAAAAAATCGGACGTACAATCGCTCTCTCACTCTGGTCTTCCGAGAAGAACATCTTCGTACTTTCTCCGCTCTGAGGGTCGAACGATACAGCCTGCCCAGCCAGCTTAGAATAACGCAGATCGGCGGTGCAAAATGTCTTGAAATCGTACCCCCGAAAGCGGGATGCTCTTCAAGTTCGCTTTAGAGATTCCGAGATGCTCGAGAACCCGCAACGCATTCAGCGGCACTCCAAGGGCCGCGCCGACCTCCGTCTTGATCTCCGACGCTTCGAACACCTGAAGAAAAGTTGAACCCAATCAGCGCTACTTTGCTTGCATTCGAACCACAATTGTGGTGAACAGGCGCAGGCAGACCTGGACGCGGTGCCCGTTTCTCCGTAGTGCCAAGGCTGCGGTTAGCCCACCAATGCCCGCACCGACGATGGAGACTTTCAAGATGCTGGAAGACATTTTGTCGGACCAAGCTGCAGGAGGAGAGCCTTCTTATACAACGGTTGGCGCTCAATACGTTGAGGAGATTAGTAGGCAGTTTACCGTTCAGCCGACCTTATCAGGTCCGTTTATCCGTGGTGTCGTGCGAACCTGCTTGAGCTCCAATTGAATTCCCTTGTACTTCCTTCGACGACATCACGGCGCTTGTTCCGAACGAATGTCGTTCGGCAAAAATCGGCGGGTTACCCCCGCAGTGGTCAGTGCTAGCACGCGGGAAGGAAAAGCTTATACTACTTGGCCTACGTGTCGGCCACCGCGTTCAGTTACCGAAGTGTTGAAGGGTTGAATGTCAGCTGGCTTACAACGAGGCGGTCGCCAAGATACTATGGAACATGGCAGACTCAGTGTACTCCGGTTAAGTACACGCACTGTATGGACCCACCTTACTCGACCCACTCGATTCCGGACGCCATAATGTCTCCAAATTCATCCAGATATCCCCGCGCAAAAAGCGGTCAAAGATTGCCACCGCAGTTTCGCCGACTTTGTCTAACGCTTTATTTCGTGAAAGCCTTGGGATTTGGATGGACATTTTTCCAAAACAGTAGCTAGGTATGGAGCTTCCGCGCCGGAAGCAAAACTCGAAGATTCCTATAGTCAAGAGATCTGGAATTCGAAGATCGGCACATTTGAAGCGATAAATCATGAGGTTAGTCCGTTGGATCACGGCTTCAAGATAAAGTAGAGCCAGTAAGCAGACGCTGAATATGTCAGAATTATTTTTCTTCCTCGCTGGCGCAACCTTGCCGTCGAGTTGAGTTGGTTGGAATACTTATGTCGACTGGAGAGTGAGGAGAGGTGTTCGAGTCAAGTCGTGGTGCGCCGTTGGGCCTGGCCGGGCGCCAGGCTTTTAAATTTGAAAGTTTGCCGCCAAAAATCCATCGCGAGAGATGATGATGGTAGGAGTAAGTAAAGTCGCAAGATGACTCATCTCCTTGAGTCATTTGAGAAGAAATAGTGGCCAACACCAATACGACCCATCTTCCGAGTCCACCTTCTCTCCAAGCCACCGCGCAAATTTAGGATTACATACAAGAATTATGCCTACAAGTTCCGAAAAAATTATCGTAGATTAGATTCAAACACACAGCGTTACGGCGCAGTAATCAGCGTACGCGCTGTGCTCTCTAGCGGAGACCTCCGTCTCGACGTGCCCGCAAGCTTCCGCCAGCTCATATCCCCAAACCATGTCGATTCCGCGTGCTCGTGCTCGTGCTCATGCGCGGAATCACCCTTGTGCTGCGGCTGCTCCCGGTCTCGCTTCCTCGGCCGCGAGCGCGAGCGCGGATTGTGCTTCAACGGATTTCGGAACCCATAGTGCCTCTTCTCTCCATGCTGCTCCGGTTCCGCGCCCTTCCCCTCCACCTGCTCCTCCACCACGGGCAGAGGCACCTGGACCGGCGCCGGGTCCTTCACAGGCCGCACGCTCAGCCGCTTCAGCACATCCGCGGGCAGGTCTCCCGCGAGCAGCCGCCGCTCGAGCGCCGCCGCGTTCGCGACGAGCGCCATCAGCTCAGCGTTGCTCATTCGATTCGTGTTCGTGTACCCAGGCGAGGAAGGCGGCGGCGGGAGATGTTTATTCTGGGCCGGGATCGGGCGCGCGGGAGCCTCATGCACGCGCGAGTGCACCACGGAGGAGAACGTCTGCCCTTGCGTGTGGGAGAAGGTCAAGGAGAATTGGGACTGGCGCTGCTCCTCGAGGGGGGACGTGGACGTGGACGCGACGCGCGGGGATGCGGGGGTAGATGGGGCGGACGAGGTGCGCGGGAGGGCGTGTATTGAGACGGTGCCGTAGCCGTTCCCGCCGGTGTCGACGTGCAGCGGGACACGGCTCGGGCCTGGTGGGTTCGGAGAGCTCGTCTCGGGGCGCGGGGATGATGGAGATGATGGAGATGAAGAGTTGCGTGGGGAAATGGTGCCGTGCAGCTCGACGCGACTAGGGCCTGTCGCGGTATGGTGTTCATCCGGCTCTGGCAGTGGTGGGTCTGTTGGCGATAAAGGTGGAGACGGCGGAAGGGGCGGGGAGGACGAGCGTTGTGGCATGGACGCGGAGGACAATTCAGATTCTGTCTTGCTCGGGACGGCAGGAGGCGAATTGTCGACAGAAGGTAACGGGAATGTGACGGGGTCTTCGACAAGATCTTCCTCATCCATAGGTTCTCCATCGCTGTCCTCGCCTCGAATCGCGGGCATCTCATAAACATACTCGTGTGCCGGCTTCACAGGTAGAACAATTTCCTCCGCGTCTTGCTCTCGTTCTGGAACTGTCAACTGTTGCTGGTGCGTTGTCGATACAGGCGAAGAAGACCCGCTTCCAATGTCACTCTCACCTGGAGGCGACTCGGGCGGCGACGGAAGGTGGTTGTCCTATGCCAAATCAGATACTGCCCGACACCCGATGTCCGGGCCACCGACGTACCAGTCCATCTTCCTCCACCACTCTTGCTCTTCTCGCCTCCAGCCGCTCATTCCGCGTACGATCCAGCGCCGACTCTCCGACTTTGGCGCCCGGGACCCACACAGGCTTCATGCGATTCCCATACAACTCGCGCCGCTGCTTGTTCTGTTGCGGGGGCGGCGCGGCGCTACCGAACGAGTCGAACTTGCCACGTGGGACGGGGACGCCGCCCTTCAATTCAAATTGTGCGATCTTGGCGCGCAGGGGCGCAGCGGCCGGCTCAGCGCCCTTCCGGTCATTCAGACTAGTCCTACACGCAGCTGTGAGCAGAGAGCGCAAGGTGAAGGCGGCGACGCGTACATAATGGCTCCTGCGAGAAGGTTAATAGGTGGATGACGGAAGGAAGATCTCTTGAGAGGTCTTTATGAAGACCGCTTGTGGAGCATACGCTCCTGGCAACGACAACAGATTGCAATATGCGAGAACCATACTTGGTTGCTAGATCCCCAGTTCTTACTCAGGACACATTGCAATGCATTCATATCCTTCATAACGTCGAAAACGGTTCAGCAGCCAGCCTGGCAAGTCACAGACTGGTCCACAGCCCAAGAAATGCATATTTGACAAGAATTGCGGCCTAAATCTGTGGTTTTCTGAATCATCCATGAATAGCGTAGTATTATAGCCCCAGAGATATGCGCGTTACTGAGATACTCTTGAAGGATCAGAGTACATAGGGTGCAAAGGTTGCGGAGGAAGGCGGGCAGTGCGGGTTGATCCGAATCACCACATTGAATTTGCTACACCGCTCACAAATCTAGCTTGAATTGGGTCCTAAATGGCTTTATACATTCCTATTTCCCGCAGGTCGTCGCTGTGGCCCGGACGTCTAGGCACAGCTAATTTCTCATGCTCCTGCCACCATCACCGTCTCTCGCGACGGATAGCGATGGATTCTCTGCGTCGTGACCCTCGAAATCCTGGCGTCCGACCGTCCAGACCACCTCCTGGATCGTGTGTTGCGCAGACCGGTCGTCGAGGCCTTTCACTTTACTGGTAGCTCTCTCCATCCTCCTATTTAAATTACCATGGCGGAGATCTTCAAAGTCGCGGACGACGGTGGCTCTGGTGGCTCTGGTAACTCCAGCCGACCAAATCTGTTCTGAATGTCCATGAGTCGCCTCCGCAAGTGGGAGGACATTCTGAAAGCGATGCCCTGGTACCCTGGCATGCTTCATGCATCACCACCACGGCGCGTCTCCTGGTATACCAATTGCGACCTCTACGGCCATTTCTGAAAGCCTCAGGCTCCCCAAGATTGGCCCTACATCCCGGTGTTATGTTGCTCGTGGCCTTGAGTGCTTAAAAGCTAGACCTTAAGCAGCTCAAAATTCAACTCCGGGCTTCGACTCCCTTCTCTATGAGTTCACCAGGGCCACGCGGTCGCCACGCGCAACTCGAACTTCCACCCCTTCCGAATGTACGGAAAACCGTGCACTATCTCAGGCGCGTCCAATATTTCAAGGCTTGTATATCATTTTATTTCTACCCAGCAGTGCCAAAGTCTTCTTGGCAACTACATAAGGCTAATCTTCGCCTGGGATGCTCCAACGCTCTCCAAGAAAAGTGGCTCTTGTGTCTGTGGAAAGGCACGGATGGCCGCTCTTTCGAGTCCAAATCTTACTCAGCTTTCGTAAAGCCCCGGATAGCTTGGGCCACGTACATCCAAGAAATAATGTTTCCCTCGCGGTTCTTACTGAAGAGTCCTGTCATCCGCTTCGTTCTGCGGATTTAGAACGGCATGAACTAGTGACGCTAGAATGCATTTCTGTTCACTTGATATTTATTTCCTTCTCACGACCGCCCAAACACCTTCTTTTTGTCGGGTTGTAAGTTGCGGGGCTTTCTTTTCCCAACCTCGGCAACCACTGAGGAACTTCTTTTATGTCGTGACTTTTTTTCCTTTGGCTTGGTTCTGGGCCCTCTTCTAGCCTTGCTCTTAAAGGCTTGTGGTGATTTCCTCCCCGCTATTCACCTCTCGGAATGAGACCCTGTCGACTCTTATACGCCCTCCTCCCCGCCATTTTCACTGGCGTTGCTGGGGCAGGATGGGAATTCGTTCAAAACGGTACCTCTGGTGTGCTCGCACTCGAGGCCATTATCGTGTCTCCCACCCTCGCGATTTTCTTCGACTTTGCTGGGACCGGCGATCCACTCGCGATCAACGGCCATCCTGCATGGGGTGCTATATGGAATCTCGAGACCAACCAGGCTACTGCATTGGATGTATTCTCTGACACCTTTTGCGCCTCCGGAGGTTTGTCATAGTCTATCAAGTGCTACAGTACAATAATAATGCTTGTGCAGGTTTATTAAGCAACGGGACGATGGTCAGTACTCGCTTCATCTTCCTGCTCGTCAAGTGAGAAGTCGTTATAGGTCAGTGTTGGCGGCAACTTCCTTCCCGGTACCTCATCGGCCGGCAACGGACTCATGGGAGTCCGAATTTTCGAGCCATGCGCGAGCGCCGATGGGGCAGGGTGCACGCTTTTCGACAACCCTGACTTGGTCCACCTGTCTGAAACCCGCTGGTACCCGTCGTCTTGCCGTATATTCGATGGGTCGTTGTAAGCCACAATAAACGAAACAGGCGTAGCATCTGCTGATTTACGGAAGGATGATCGTTGGAGGCATTCACGAATTGACCTTGTTTTATAACACGGACCCTGTTAACAGCTTCGAGTTTTTCCCTTCCAAAGATGGCGCCGTTCCACGGCCTTCTCCATTCCTGGAACGGACTGTTCCTTCGAATCTATTCCCCCGGTGAGTTTACTTCCATTTCCGCGCTCATTCATCTGATTTGGCTAGTGTACTCGCTCTTCCAGATGGCAAAGTCTTCATGGTCGCGAATAACCAGTCGATTATCTACGATATCGAGGCAAGGACCGAGACCATACTGCCCGACATCCCGAACGGTGTTCGCGTGACAAACCCAATGGACGGCTCAGCGACTTTACTGCCTCTTTCCCCTCCGCTCTATGTCCCGGAAGTTCTGGTCTGCGGCGGCAGCAACAGCAGCGACCAAATCCCACCCGCGAACTTGTCGACTCAAGATCCAGCATCGGACCAGTGCAGCCGCATTACGCTGACACCTGCTGGGATCAAGAAGGGTTGGGAAGTCGAGCGGATGCTGGAAGGCCGCATGATGCCGGAGATGATCCTCCTTCCGAATGGCCAGGTCCTCATAATCAATGGCGGACAAACGGGATACGGGGCCATGTCGGTTGTGGGAAATCAGGTAGGCAACTCAAATGCCGACCACGCTGCGTACATATATTTTATGTTTGTGGGCCCGCGAGTTGACAGATCCACAGCCTGACGCCCTCCCTTTACGATCCTTCGGCGCCTCTGGGCCACCGCATTAGTAATGAGGGACTCCCGACAAACACAATTGCCCGGATGTATCACTCTTCAGTCAGTTTAACGCCTTCGGGGTCAGTGCCAACACTTCTGCTGTTTATTTTCGTCTCCAAATCTTACACCACACCAGGAACCTCTTGCTCGCCGGCTCGAACCCAAATCCCAATGTGAACACAACAGTCAAATTCCCGACGTTCGTCCAACCTAATCCCGTTCTGCGAGTATTTATGCTCTGCCACAGAGAATTCCGCGTGCAGTACTTGAATCCACCGTATATGTTTTTTAGAACGACCAACGATGGCTGGTGTCCCCACGCAAATTGCCTTTGATTCCAAGTTTACTGTGAGCGTATCAATTCCCAAACGCGTCGCCGCAGTCAGCACAATCCAAGGTGAATCTCCAAATCCTCAATTAAGAGTGGATCCACTCACCGGCGAGCCCAGTCGCCCTGATGGACTTGGGCTTTTCGTCGCACGCTTTCCACTCCAGCTCGCGACTCGTGTGGTTGGAAGCTACTCTCTCTCGAGACCGCAAGTCGCTTGAGATAACCAGTCCTCCAAATAACCGGGTTTACCCGCCTGGTCCAGGTGAGAAGATAATCGAAACTTCTGCGAAATAGAGACGCTGATTTTTTTACGTGGGCATAGGCTACATTTTTCTGACTGTCGGCGATACCACCAGTGTGGGTGCGCATGTGATGGTGGGCAACGGCGACTCGCCCCCGGTCGCTGACCAGGGCAGGAAGATTTAAGGCGTATTTCGTTTGTTGTAAACAAAATACGTCCCATTTTCGATCCCCTCGCTCGACTAATGGAACTATGTTGCTCGTGGCCTTGAGTGCTTGAAAGCTAGACCTTAAGCTGCTCAAAATTCGACTCCGCGCTCCTGACTCGCGTGAGCTCACCTTGAACGCGGTCAATTTGGCGTGGACGCAGCTAAAACGCATCTCGTGTACTTCAATCTCGGCCACCGCAATTCCCGCTCGCCGTTCAAGCGTTCAAGGCAACTCCTCCGTAGGATTCTCTGTGTCAATTCACCGGGTTGAAGCACTGCACTCTGCCGTTGCTCAAATGCATTTCCTTACCCAGGGTGTGCTTCCGCTCTTCGCCCCCCGGATCCTCTGCTCGCCGCTTCAGGCCGAGACTGCTTAGTGGGCTCTTCCCGACCGCAAGAGCTGCCGATAGATGAACCTCCGTTGACGAGATGACCAGATACTGCGACGGGATGAGTGGTGGACGCGGTGCTGGCGTGTTTGCGCTCCGTTTCGCTCGCTCGACAAAACTGGCTCTGCACCCCGACCCCCCGCAGGATGGGTACGAGGATCCTCGGCGGGCCACGGATGTGCTGTCGCTGACAAACTCAAACTGGTTCAAGCGCGCGAGGAACGCGTCGCACCGTCGCGGGCATCGTGGTCGACGCAGGGAGGCAGCTGGTTTGTGCATAGGCACTGGAATTCAGGGCTTGCTTGCTCGCAGTAGGGATTCATATGCAAGTAATAGAAAAGTTGGTAGCTTTGTTAATGAGGATAGTAAGAATATGAAGTGGTAGTGTATTTAAGATAGGTTGTAGGTGTAGTTAGGGGAGGCGTGTGTAGTGTAGATGGCGGGGAATTGTTACCACGAGCGGCCTGGTCTCAACATCAGTGCCAGAATAGGCGAGAGACAATGACAGGAAACGTACACCTGACGGTGACTAACTCTAGGCTGTTTCCTTCTGAATCGTCGATGAGAGCAGCGCCAGGGAAGTTCCCTTCCGAATCATGGGTGGGAGCGGCGCCAGAGGAAGTTGAAGCGGAGGGTGGGGTGGGTGCCGATTCCTGTGGAGGGACAGACTCTGCCAGATCTGCAATGATGAATTATGCCTAAGTCCCAGTACAACTTCAAGATAATGCACAAATCTTGACCTCAGGGAATTGAGTACTTGGTGAAATTGACAGCCAGATCCCCCACCCGGGCATCTCCTTCCTTTCTCGACGGAGAACCATTAAGATTGTAGAAGGCGGCCCAAGAGCTGCCGAACGCAAGCACCATCTTGAAGGCGATGCTTCCAGTAAACAGCAGGCCTCTTGTTGCGGTGATGGTAGCGTCCAAGTCAAGTGTCTGGGATTGCATGACCAGTACCACCACAGCTGAAATTCCACCTGATTTTGGAGGTCATCATGCGACGCTTTTACATATGGACGAATCGAAATACACTTGCCTGCGATTGCGCTCAGTATGGCGACGGGGAATGAATCACTGGTCGGCGGGAACCGGAGAGTAATGACCGCCACGCTGGAACGTAGCGCAAATGTCGCCATGTCGAAATATGCCCGATGGACACCGTCCGCGTGAATGGCGACGGCGAGCGGAAACACCAGCCAGACGGTAGCAAGAATAAGTCCCATGGTGCCAATGAGCAGACCATGAATGAAAAAGGGACGAGCCGTGGTGGTGGAGGAAGACATGTTCATAGTTGTAAGGGGCCCTCAAATAGGCACATACAAACGGTTCAGTCTGTTTGTGAACTTGGATGTATGCCAACACAAACGAATGAATCCTTGATGCGTCCTGCAAGCTAGTCAAGTACCCCGCTCTCTCCCCCTGAAATCTGGCTTGAATATGGCGTTGAAATTTGCATTCCAGACCACTAATTTCTGAATTGCGATAGGCTCTCACCGGTTCTCTGTTCTCACACGACGAACTCCTCAAATTATCTTTCTCAGAGGCATCCCATACTTTTCTCAGACTGCTGAGCACGGAGATCCATGGCTACGGCACTCTCTTCTCTTCTTGCCTTTCTCGCACGTATCATGGCAGATTTAGACTGGTCACTGGCTTCGACTCCCTTCTCTATGAGTTCACCAGGGCCACGCGGTTGCCACGCGCAACTCGAACCTCCACCCCTTTCGAATGTATGCAAAACCGTGCACTATCTTGGGCGCGTCCAATATTGCATGGCTTGTATATCATTTATTTCTGTGCACACGGTTTTTCTACCCGGCAGTGCCGAAGTCTTGGCAACTACATAAGGCTAATCTTCGGGGACGCTCCAACGTTCTCTGAGAAAAGTGGCTCTTGTGTCTGTGGAAAGGCATGGATGGCCTGCTCTTTCGAGTCCAAGATCCCATTTAAATCTTACTCAGCTTTCGTAAAGCCCCGGACAGCTTGGCCCACATACATCCAAGAAATGATGTTTCCCTCGCGGTTCTTATTGAAGAGTCCTGTCATCCGCTTCGTTCTGTGGATTTAGAACGGCATGAACTAGAATTGCCTGCGACGCTGGAATGCATTTTCTGTTCACCTGATATTTATTTCCTTCTCACGACCGCCCAAATACCTTCTTCTGTCGGGTTATAAGTTGTGGCGCTTTCTTTTCCCAACCTCGGCAACCACTGAGGAACTTCTTATGTCGGGACTTTTTTTCCTTCGGCTTGGCTCTGGGTGCTCCTCTAGCCTTGCTCTAAAGGCTTGTGGTGATTTCCTCCCACCATTCATTCACCTCTCAGAATGAGACCCTCTCGACTCTTATTCGCGCTCCTCCCCGCCATTTCACTGGCGTTGCTGGGTTCAGGATGGGAATTCGTCCAAAACGGTACCTCTGGTGTGCCTCGCACTCGAGGCCATTATTGTGTCTCCTACCCTCGCGATTTCTTCGACTTTGCTGGGACTGGCGATCCACTCACGATCAATGGCCATCCTGCATGGGGTGCTATATGGAATCTCGAGACCCAACCAGGGCTACCGCATGGATGTATTCTCTGACACCTTTTGCGCCTCGGGAGGTTTGTCATAGTCTATTAGGTGTACAGGACCAATAATGCTTGTGCAGGTTTATTAAGCAATGGGACGATGGTCAGTACTCGCTTCATCTCTGCTCGTCACGTAAGAAGTCGTTATAGGTCAGTGTTGTGGCAACTTCATTCCCGGTACCTCATCGGCCGGCAACGGACTCATGGGAGTCCGAATTTTCGAGCCATGCGCGAGCGCCGATGGGGCAGGGTGCACGCTTTTCGACAACCCTGACTTGTCCACCTGTCTGAAAACCGCTGGTACCCGTCGTCTTTGCGTATATTCGATGGGTCGCTGTAAGCCGCAATAACGAAACAGGGCGTAGCCATCTGCTGATTTACGGAAGGATGATCGTTGGAGGCATTCACGAAGCGACCTTGTTTTACAACACGGACCCCGTTAACAGCTTCGAGTTCTTCCCTTCCAAAGACGGCGCCGTTCCACGGCCTTCTCCATTCCTGGAACGGAGCCTCCTTCGAATCTATTCCCCCGGTGAGTTACTTCCATTTCCGCGCTCATTCATCTGATTTGGCTAGTGTACCGCTCTTCCAGATGGCAAAGTCTTCATGGTCGCGAATAACCAGTCGATTATCTACGATATCGAGGCAAAAACCGAGACCATACTGCCCGACATCCCGAACGGCGTTCGCGTGACGAACCCAATGGACGGCTCAGCGACTTTGCTGCCTCTTCCCTCCGCTCTACGTCCCCAGAAGTTCTGGTCTGGCGGCGGCAGCAACAGCAGCGACCAAATCCCACCCGCGAACTTGTCGACTCAAGATCCAGCATCGGACCAGTGCAGCCGCATTACACTGACGCCTGCTGGGATCAAGAAGGGTTGGGAGGTCGAGCAGATGCTGGAAGGCCGCATGATGCCGGAGATGATCCTCCTTCCGAATGGCCAGGTCCTCATAATCAATGGCGGACAAACGGGATACGCGGGCCATGTCGTCTGTGGGCGATCTGGTAGGCAACTCAAATGCCGACCACGCTGCGTACATATATTTTATGTTTATGGGCCCGCGAGTTGACAAGTCCACAGCCTGACGCCCTCCCTTTACGATCCTTCGGCGCCTCTGGGCCACCGCATCAGTAATAGGGACTCCCGACAAATACAATTGCCCGGATGTATCACTCTTCAGTCAGTTTAACGCCTTCGGGGTAAAGTATCAACACTTCGCTGTTTATTTTCGTCTTCAAATCTTGTGGCCGCACCAGGAACCTTTTGCTCGCCGGCTCGAACCCAAATCCCAATGTGAACACAACAGTCAAATTCCCGACGTTGCGTCCAACCTAATCCCGTTCTGCGAGTATTTTATGCCCTGCCACAGAGAATTCCGCCGTGCAGTACTTAAATCCACCGTATATGTTTTTAGAACGACCAACGATAGCTGTTGTGCCCACGCAAATTGCCTTCGATTCCAAGTTTACTGTGAGCGTATCAATTCCCAAACGCGTCGCCGCACTCAGCACAATCCAAGGGTGAATATCCAAATCCTCAATTAAGAGTGGGTCCGCTCACCGGCGAGCCCAGTCGCCCTGATGGACTTGGGCTTTTCGTCACACGCTTTCCAACTCCAGTTCGCGGCTCGTGTGGTTGGAAGCTACTCTCTCTCGAGACCGCAAGTCTCTTGAGATAACCAGTCCTCCAAATAACCGGGTTTACCCGCCTGGTCCAGGTGAGAAGATAATTGAAACTTCTGCGAAATGGAGACGCTGATTTTTTATGTGGGCATAGGCTACATTTCCTGACTGTCGGCGATACCACCAGTGTGGGTGCGCATGTGATGGTGGGCAACGGCGACTCGCCCCCGGTCGCTGACCAGGGCAGGAAGATTTAGGCCGTATTTCTTTTGCTGTAAACAAAATACACGTCCAATTCCCGATCCTCTCGCTCGATTAATGGAGCTATGTCAAACCTCCAAATGAATACCGCGTTCAGTGGATCTGTCTGGAGAGGATTTCGTTGGGCTTCATCTGACGCTTCAGACATACGACCACCGTGTTCGGCCCGGGCCTTTCCGCGACAAGTCATATGCCGCAGCCCCAAGGAGTAAGTATGCCGACCTAGGCTAAGATTTGGGCCGACGATCAACCCAAGATTAGTGTCGGCATTTTTTAGCATTTTCACTGTCGCGTCGGTATCGGACCGGACGGAGTCTTTCTGACACACCAAATAGAATGTTATCGGCAAAAACCGTTTTGCTTTTCAGACATCTTGCATTCCATCAGCCCACCGGCACTACTGCGGGAGAAGAGACTCAGCCAATACCGCCATACTTTCCCAATCCGGCAACTCAGTTCCCATATGCAGGCAAGCACATGGGCTCACGTGCGGCCGGCCAGAAGCGACTTACCTCACCTTGAACACTGCTTGCACGCCAAAATAGGCGCCTGCACCTTTGGTGAAAGATACCTGGTATAAATGGGATCCCTTGTTGCCTGAGGCACAAAAATCCCCCTAACGAACGAGGCGCAACTTGTGTCCCAAATGGCGATTAACCCTCTCGTCCTTCTCTCGGCCTGGTTAACAATCGAGGGAGGTACTTGTCCGATTTACGCTCTGAAGAGTACGAGCCTGCGGGATGCAACGTGCTGGATTCCTTCACAGGAAGGAAAGGTATTAAACTAACTTCGATAAGTCTATTCAACTCGCTCAACTTCAGTTTCGTAGAAATTCTCCGTAAACTGGAGTAACCGGTTCGCGACCGGCCGGTTGTACGCACGATCTCTCTATTGACGGTGTCGTCTGCAGCACGCACTTTATGCTCGATACATGGAACCACCCGGACGACGCGGACGCTATCGGCATCTCGTACGCGACGACGTCCGACTTTACACGCCGCGATTTTGTTTTCTCTGCTATCCAAGTCACTGGTGAGCGCCAAATCAAAATGATTGAGCGAGAGCTCATGAGCCTCCTGGAGATGACGATGCATATCTGTACACGCTCGATAACCCGCCCGCGTTCGGGACTATCCGACTGGAACTATGGAGGCCGACATTGAACAATCGTGCAATCGCCATACCAGCACCGCTACGGCGGCCAGGTGCTCGAGGGGCAGATCATTCACGAGACGTCGAAGAAGGCCGGCGCGCACCACGTCAAGTCGGTCGTTTGCACGAAATACATGCACTTGCACACTTTTTCTCACTGCCGATATGCAGGTTCGGAGGGGAATATGTCGTCCCTCAGGCGACAGTGAACATGGTGAACGGCACCGTAAGGGTGCCGCGCCGCTCGCGGACCTTCACATTCAACTACCGGCCCTTCGGTGCGTCCTTCCAGATTCTGCCTGCTGGTGGGCGTCTAACTGGCGCCAGATATATTGCTGGCCGGCGGGTATCATCCCACGACGCACTGACCCCTCGCAACCGCGGATTGCCGTCAGCCCGAGGCCCGTCGATGATAGGATCCAGGATTTGGAGGTGAGTGGCTTGATGAAAATCGGGGCAACGCGTTACATGCATCGCAGGCCCAGCTCGAATCGCTGCGCGCCTCAAAAGGCGGGGGACACCCCGCGCCCGAAATTGAAGACACACTGGCGCAACGACCCGCGCACGGGAAAGACCGTGCAGGTCATCGACCTCACTGATCTGTAGCTTGCATGACTCGTCACTGATTTTGGTATACTCGCATACTGTTTCGCTCTGTATAAATAATGTTTAGTTGTACCGATTGTAACCTAACGTTTGAAGAAGCACCTGTTCCTCATTGACCTCCAATGGATATGCGTTGACCGACGAGCAAGCTGTGTGCGATCACTGCAGGCGTCTTCGGTGATTAACGGAATACGAAATTGATGGAGAAGACGCCGAAGAAGAAATGACACTTTGCGCTTGCATAGATACCTACCTCGCTTTCAAGGGTGTGATGTGAAATTTTATCTGGGGTTATTGAACGGTGACCAGGCGAGTTGGGTTAAAATTTTTACTTGAATGCCAGTCGGATCACCACAGATACACGAGGGATACGAGCGAGTCGCGACTGGGCTACGGCCTCCCTCCAGCGGCATTTCAACCTCCCCGAAGACCTCGACGCGTTTCGTGATGCGGAATCCGAGTTTCTCAAAGAGGCGTATGCTGGGCATCGTAGATTCCGATATTCGGGCTAGAAGGGGTCGGTAGGTTGGATGGCAGTGGACTACCTTGCAGGGCGGGTGGACTTTCGCAGAGAAAGTAGGTCATAGGAAGACGCTTGTAACGTATCCGAGCATAAGCTGGAGGTTTCCAGGCGAATCCTTTGCGACGAAATTCACGCTCTGAGTAGTACCACTGAGAATGGAATAGATTAGTATGCTGGCGTACATACCAGCAATCATGATCTCTACTTCCGCGTAAAAGTCGTCCTCTTCGGTCTGATTATCGGTGCGCAGATGTGGCGGCGAGCCATGTAAAAATATATTCACATCGCCTAATCATCTGCAGGGCGGGTATGCGAGGATCTTGAGGGCTTAAAGGTCTCGGTTCGAGAGCGTCAGAGTCCCCTCGGGCACAGACGATAAATGTTAGTTTGTCATCGTCCAGCTGCCAGGTCCCTATTAATCATTTTAAATACAGCGGGAAAAAATTCAACCACAGATACACACGCTGCATTTCATACTCTCCCGTCCAGTGTCAAAGGCTCGCTAGCGGTAAGCTCTTGCAGCTCCTCGTCTTGCATCCACGTGTGGTATTTCTGGTTCAAGAGTCGGAAAGTGACGCTTCACGGGTGGCTGCACGCACGGGAACATGTTCAGGGAGGTACGGCACCAGGACAACCTTTTTACCCACGAGAACGGTATCTGCGTTGACTTTCATTGGCACAAGTCAAGCGGAAGTTGTTCCGAAGTTTATGACATCACGTGTCACAATGACAAACCGCGACTTGCCGCGACCTTTGACTCGGACGATTGGAACGGACCCCGCAATTTTCATACAATTTCACGCGTCCTCTTCAACGACGGTACTCCTTCTGGCCCTCAAATAATTAAATCTCCCCTGGGTGGTGACTGGGCGACATCCCAACAAATCGACAAGCAAATTCGCCGCTGCTCGGCCCCCGCTGACGGTTTCCATTCCATGAGTGCCTCCTGGTCTGCCTTGAGGTGTCTTGGATGCTATCTCCACACTCTCAAGATATCAATTGTTTTCGGATCCACCACAAATGTCTCAGGCTGTCTCCACTGGCCGAAACTTGTTCTCTTTTGTTTTCGCTAACTTGCTCTGATTTGTTTCCGATCGTCCGTAGTTCGCTTGTGGTCCCCAAATTCTCGCTGCCGGCGACCAAAGACATCGTTCCGTCTGTTCTGTGCTTCTTCACTCGGGATCCACGTTGCAGGCACCCCGCAGCCCGGCTAATATTGGCGTGTACGTACGGCACATTGCTGTTGAAAGGCGCACCATACTTGGACGGACGACGACATGGCGACATTGCGTCGTGCGCAACCTGTTGCGGCGGCCTATTGAGATCTCAACCTCGCTGAATATGCATGCTGAATGGAGAATATAAAATTAATGGCCTGCTTTCACGCGCATCTCTCTTTTGTCTTTGTTCTAATATCCCCGCACGGTCCGCCGGCGCCCTCGATTGCGGTGGAGCATCTGCGGTATTACGCTGGGCAACCTGACAGTAGTCTGGCCCACTATCTCAGTTATGTTTCGGTCTAATACAAAAAATCAGGTTCGTGCACCCCGGGATACTCATCCGATGTGCGTCGGCTATTTCGATCGTCCTCGCCTCACCGAAACGATCGCAAATACAAGGATGTCGGATCTATGATTAATAGACAGATTATCCCCTCCAGCCCAAGTCTTTTAAAAGGTGGACTGTCAGGGTGGTGGTCGGTGTTCCCTCGAAAGCGCGACCTCTGTAACACAATGACCACCTCGCCCGTTGGATCCACTGGTTGCTCGGCAGCGTCTGCCACAGTCGAGGCCTACCTCCTTTATACTGCCCGACTTGTTCTCTCACTGTCCATTTCCTCTCATCTATCACCCTAATGGTGACGCTATTGCTCAAGAGTCGGTCGATTGGCTTGACACCTCTTGCCCCGAGCTCTCTCCGAAACAGCGCAAGGCCTTACACGGACTCAAAGCTGGCGAACTCCACCGGTTACTGCTACCCCACGACGTCGCCCGAACGCCTGCGCGTCGTTTCGGATTTCATGAATTCACCTGTTCCATCTGTAAGTCAAAATTTTCCTCTCCGTTGCCGACGGTCATCGATTGATTGCCTCAATTTTCCCAGAGACAATATCAGTGACGGGATGATGAAAAACCAAACAGAAGTCCTGTCTGATTCGGTGATGAACGCGCTCTGGTTTTTCAACTTCTACCGGCCCACCGATAATCTCGGTAAGACCCAACCTTCGGAAGAACTGAATGCGGGGAAACTGGCTAGGGAGTGCGTAATTACCCACGGTCTACTCTACCCGCTCACGTACTCATCGGGCATCCATAGTTTTTGGGCACGGTGCATTCCAGATGCAGCACCCGGAGCACAAGCCCGGTTCAAAGAAACACTCGCGATGTTCTTTGAGGCTGTCAATATCCAGACTCACATGCGCGACACGGAATGTATTCCCGATCTTGAATCGTATATTGCGCTGAGGCGAGATACATCTGGTAACGTAGTTGATATACATCAAACCTGCGGTCACTAATTGAATCTCAGGTTGCAAAACCCTGCTGGGCGCTCATCGAGTAAGCCTCATCCCGTCTCTGACTGAACTTTCTTTGATCTCAAACCCCAGGTACGCTCTTGACATCGACCTGCCGGATTTCGTCTTCGACGATCCGGTGATCATGGCCCTCAACCAGTCCACCAACGACCTCGTTACCTGGTCCAACGTTCGTTGATTGCAGTCGTCCCTTTATCCGCTCTGACACGAAGCCGTATAGGACATATTTTCTTACAATGTCGAGCAATCCCGTGGCGGACACGCACAACATGATCACCATCTTACGAAATACCACGGTCACTCGTTGCAGAGTGCGGTCGACTACGTTGGGGAACTGTGCCGCTTGACGATCGACACCTTCCAACGAGACCCGCGCGTCCATCCCTCTTACTGGGGACCCGAGATCCAAGCCATGGTCGAGCGTTATGTGCAGGGCCTTGAGTCGTGGATAGTGTGGGTGAGTCCACTTTCAAGTTTAGCTTCGTTGCAGAGCCGGTCTGACGCAGTGTTTGTTTGTTAGTTCGCTCCATTGGAGCTTTATGACAGAGCGGTATTCGGGAAAATCCGCCGCAGACGTGAAGAAGAAGAGATTCGTTGCTCTTCTTCCATCTTGATGCTTCCTCTTTCGTTCACGTACGGGCTGATGATTTAAATTACGATTCTCACGAACGTTTTTCGTTATTCATAATATATAGATTCTACGATGAATACACCGTAGCTAGATAGAAATGAAGACCCAAATGAAATAATCATTTTGTAGCGGCTTTTTGTCAGACAAAAACGGGTCGGTGTGTGCCTGCGCGGAAATTTAAGTCGACATTTCACAATCTTTTGGAAGGGAAAGAATTGAGCTAGGCTTTCGGCAGCGACCGGCATTCCAAAGTCGCGCGTAGAATGGGTCGACTTCAAGACTTGAGTTTGAACTTGAACGCGGTCACGAGGCATCAGAGTTCAAGCTCGGCCAAATAACACGGCGCTTATTCAAGTGCGTTCAAGAGATCATATTGAGGAGAATGTACAACGTTATATCGGGCGATATCTAAGTCGAAGCAACAGCTGGCCAACCGCACTGATCGACCCATCGATACAACATCGAGCTCGTCCCAACGAAGCCTGGGTTCGCGTCGTTGGCGCTGAACAGGTTCGGCGTCGTGGCGGCGAAGGAGAAGTATTACATCGAAACAAAAGTAGCAGCGTCGAGGAAAGCGAAGGCCTGCTGGAAGAAGGCGAGCCTGGTTCGAACGTATGTGATCAGTCTCTTACAACTTGAGCGGCAACGGAACGCATACTGCGCAGCCTGTCCACTGGCCGGGTTCTGCAGCCCAAATTCGGTGATGACGATTTGGTTGTTCGAACGCGCGTGGGCGTCGTTGGGAAGTCGGCAAAGGTTTGTCCGTACCAGTGCTGCAACGAATGAATTAAGCGAGCGGCGAAAGGAGCGGGATTGATCGAGCTTACACCGCGGCTGAACAGTCGCATCCAATTTTGGATGCCGGAGTGGCATCTAACGTGCACCTCGATGGCACCTTGTTGGCACCTTGTTGGCATCTGGCTCCAACTTTCAGGTGGACGGTTGTTCAACATTTGATTTCAATCTATTTTACATGTAATTTATTGGTGATTTATTGAGATTTTCATGCACGAATGAAGGGTCAAATCGGACAAGTCAGTGGCAAAAGTCCCCCGCCTCCGGTGTGATTTTTTTTGGTATGAATCTGCAGTTATTTGCATGATCTGGTAGGACTACGCTGAGAATTATTCCTATGTACCATGTAGTACAATTAATCTTGCACAAACTCAATCTATGCCATCTAAACTGGTTTCGACAGCCATGCACCAGCAACATGAGGCTTGGGAAATCCGGCCCGATTGTACAGGTCAAATGCCGAGCATCTTCCGGGACGCCGGCGGTGATGGTTCCATGGAGGTGCCTGCCATGTCTTGCCTCGGTGTTACAATGTTGATGTAAGTAATCGAAGAAGCACCCGCCGGCGCAGGCGTTGACCATCTGCTGCACCCAATCCAGCCCCTGCCCGGCGCTGGTCGACGAGCTCACGGCGGGAAGCGCTTTCTTAATGGCCTGTGCACATCACGGATGAAGGACGGAATCGCAATTATTATTATGAGAAACTGCACCAAACCACTGAGCAGCAGTCGCGGGGGTGATCCTGTTTTTGATTAGGCTCGTTCAAAGTAAATATTGTATTGAATCCTAGCTGTTGCTGACGCGCTGCGAGTTGTGCTATGGGAGAAGAGTCGCAATCCGCGCAATGCTGCATTCCAATGAACGCAAGGTCGCCATTTCCGTTTGTAGACGGAGGTGTGTAAGTCTCATAATCGTAGCTGCGTGGTGTCTTAGAATGTAGAACCTCGACGAAGGTTCGCTACGCACATACGATTAACGGTTCCTTGGCCGTCATTCAGGCGGCCGGGATCCAGGACCCGTTATACCACGTCCAAAGGAGACCACGCTTTCCGGGTCCGTGACGTTTCACGGTAGGAGACGCCAGAGAAAGTGAGGCGAGTGCGAGGGCGACAAAGGTTGTAATTGAGAGCTTCATGATGAGTAATGAGAGTGGTTGGTGAACGAGTGGAGGTTGACGAAGAGACAAGGACTCAAGACGAAGAGACCCTGGTTCATGGTTGGCCACAGCTACTCTTATAATAATATCTGCTTGTTGCGGAGTCCCATGGTGATCATTTGATTCAAAACCATAAGGATTTGAGGACCCACTTGACGGAGGTTTCGTCTGGTCGGAGCTCGGGACATAACCTCAAATCCCTCGGTACACCTTGCCGCGCCCCCAATCGCAAGCCAGTAAGGGCACAATGTTTTTGGACGATCTGTTGGCTCGAAACCAGAGTTAAGACTCCCAATTTTCTCCCAATAAGTTCCAGTTCTTCGAGCTCCGGGGAGGCTCTAACTTCTTGCAGTTTTTGCGTTCTCTTTGCCTTCTGCAGTGCAAAACGACGAAGTCCTGGTCAAGTCGAGCGCAAGTCGTGGACATTCTCTGAGAAATTGTGGCCGAAACCGCTGCAAGAGGCGGCGTCAGTGAAGACAGAACGCGTCGCTGCTCAGGGGGGACCCGTTGAATCGCAAATTACGTTCGGAATTTCAGCCTTGCGCAAATCATACTTTTCTCGATGCGTATAGTAAATCGAAAAAAAAAACTTGTCAGATAACGACAGGATTGCGTTCCGCATGGACTTGGAGAACCCACTGGGGAGATGTTTTGGGAGACACATTTTGTGAGACGCTAACCTTCCCAGCGCCAAAGCCCAAACGCCTGGCAGAAGCGTATTTTATTCACGTTGAATCCGGAGGAAATAATCGGCCAGTGTTCGAGAGGTTTGGAGCTGGGGGGGTTTGGTTGAAATTTGGAGTTGGTTTGGAGTACTGTACTATTTCGATCAATTCGTATGTCACGCGTCACAGGGCCCAAAATTTACGAATCTTTTCGTACATGTCACAGGTCACCGGGGGCATATACGAAACCCTCAAACAAGTCACAGAAATGCTGGAAAAGGGCTCAAAAAAAACCGATTTTTCGCCTCCGTGCATGTGGAGTTAGCCAGCGACACCGCGGCGTTCGCACCAACTGTCAATTTTGACGTGAGCGGAAGTAAAACCTGATCGGGTTTTCCGCCTTTCCACTCTCGCGACTCTGCGTTGACCACAGTTCTTGACAGACGTCCAATCGAGCCACAACAGGATTAATCATTATTCAACACTGCTACAACCCAGGAACATTGAGGTCCTCGTTCTTGTCGTTCGCGTGCCACCAGAACTCCCTGTAGCGCGTGGTTAGTCTCTTGCACTGACTTCCCACTCGCAACCTTAGCGCGTGGTCGGGCGGCGTTCGTGTTTGCAAGTTTGGTTTCTGATCAAGTTTTACTTTAATCCATTCTAAGTGTGCCTGGTGAGCTAGAAAACAAATTAGGCATATGTGAGGGCTTGCCTTGAATTTGCGACCGATTTATGAAAAAAACAAAGTGTCACGCTCACCCCGACCGAAGTACGAATCTAAATTTCGTATCCGTGGTCACAGGTCACAGGCCGGTTCGAATTGATCGAATAGTACAGTAAAGTTAACTTGATCGCAATCATCGGATCAGGAATGATATCGATGGCCAGATGATCGGATGTCGGTACTGCTCCTTGTCGTTGCACAACAACTAGATCAACCCAACTGCTCGGCCTAACCAATTACCATGATCATGGTTCACCCCATGCCGGCGCCTGGGAAGTACATTACTTATCTCGAGAAGGTTGACACGTATGATCAGGCTCAAGGACACCTATGGACGTACTCTCAGCCTCAGGCTTCCGGCGACGTCAGGATGAAATATTGACACAAAATTTTGTAGGACTGTGTGCCAGGTCGCAAAATTTGCCCATCAAGTTTTCCAGTTGTTCGACAACACGCCGATGGTTTGGCCGGATGTGCAAGGTTAATAGGTACTGTAAGAACTTCTTATTGCTAGGTGACTTCTACTGGCTGTGGTTGCTGTCCCGAAGATCTACAGCCTTCGGGGCGAGCTCGTCGACGGGAGAGCAATTACGGCGTAGCACAGTATATTCTAAAGGCCGGTGTACTGTATGCTACAACTCGGCACGTTCCGAAAGGGTTGGGCTATTAATTTATCCTGAGTCTTATCCTACCAATTTCCGGTGGTTTAATCCCAAAAACTTGGTTTCATTCTCAGAAATAAAATCTCCATTGCAGAGACTATCAATCCAACATCGCGTGTGGATTCCTGTGGAAACTCCTTATCGGCAGACCTTCTACCGTCGAAACGACTATAGGAGCTTATGCTTCTGGACGCGTGGGATGCGGATCTGCGAGTAGGTACGTACCTCAAAGCACACAAAACAACTTGAGCTCCAAATCAGAACTAATTCAATGGTGCTCGAAAGTACACCTGGATGCGATGACTGCCATTTTTTACTCGGGCTCGGAGGTTTGAGATGATTTGAAAGACCACTTCTCACTGCGTTTACTTGACCTGCGTACTTTCTGTTGAAATTCAAACCAGAGACTCTTGGCACTGATTCGGAAACTCCAGCAACCGGATTTCCGCCGTTCCGTGTTTTATAGCCGCGTAACCGTGTTTGCCTACGATAGGAGCAGGTTTCCTAACCGCTTAGTTCAACCTTACTAATATCCCGCACCGGGATATTACAACAGTCGTGGAGACCGGATAAAAAGCGCTGAAGAATCGAGGAATAGCACAACATCTACCTACACCAAATGTCTGGCAAAACCGTTTATCTCGGTGAGTTCAATTTTTCGGCCTTCACGTACTTAACGTCGCGATATCGCACGCAGTTACCGGCTCAAACCGTGGCATCGGATATTCTCTCGCCGCCGCCATCGCGGCGCGCCCAAACACGATTGTCTTTGCCGCGGCCCGGAACCCCGGTGCTCAATCACTGAAGGATCTCGCGGCCAAGCACCCCAACGTGCACCCCATCAAACTCAACTCCGGCGACGAAGCCGACAACGCGGCGGCGGTCGCTGAGATCCAGAAGACTGCCGGTCAACTTGACGTGGTCATCGCAAACGCAGGTACGCCCTAC
>JARKIC010002666.1:0-52603 GCA_029378375.1 Mycena olivaceomarginata | reverse complement strand
GAGAAACGATACGAGTGTAAGAAATTACCTTGCTGGTTCTCTTGAGGCGACGTTCCTCACGTTTAGCATTCTGGGCCTCGCGAGCAGCTTCAAAAGAAGTCAACATGTTTTGAATACCGGACATGTGGGAGACGGGCAGTCGAAACTTTTGCTCGCGGATGGCTAGGTTGACTAGTTCACAAAGACGGTACAAGCCTTCCTTGACGAGCTTGCGATCCTTGTGAAGCAAGCTTTCTTTAAATGGCACGAAGCCGTGCTAGCGCAAAATATGAATGAGCTAGGAAGGAATACTTGAGAACTAGGACGTACGGCGCGGTCAATGGCAGCATTGAGTGTAACATGCTTCGAGTTGATGGACAGAGCGGCGATATCCATAACACCCTCATAATCCTGAAGGGCAGTAAGGAAAGAGGACCCAGCGATCTGCAAGGCAGATTCAGGGGGAGCAGGAGCCATAGGGAAATAGAACGGGGGAATTTCTGACAATGGTTGGAAAAACCCTAGGACGTTTTTATAGCACAAGGACGAAAAATCCTGAAGGCTGGAAAAGATATCCATGGCGAACCGAAGGGGATTCCTAGCTATGTTTAGGCGATGCCTAGCTACTTCATACACAAGTTTTCGTCAACCGGGGACGGTTGATATTTCTAGTGAGGGGGAGAGGGCTGACGCGAGAACATTGCTAGTATGACATTAGTTGAGATCCACGAAGCTAGTACGAATTCCACAAGCCTAGGATGACATTTGTCAAGAGACTTAAGTCAGACAAGAGAATTTTGCGAAATTTCGGAGCTAGCGTTGGTTACAGAAGGCTAGATTGACGCGTACATCAAAGCGCGGTCCTAGTTGGAAGATTAAAGAACAGCCGTATTGATGATGGAAGCCTAGGCATCAGTCAAGCACGCGTGACCGAAGATCTTAGAGATTGTCGGTCCGTCAGCTAGCTAGACAAATCTAGGATTTCAAACGATCGAAAACGCGCTAGGATCTTCAGAAGAACAGGATTATCCATCTAACAGCCAAAAGAAGATAGATTTGATGGAACTAGCACACATGGGCGTGTACGGACTATGAGCTAGGGATTGCTAAAATGTGATGGCATGCAAAGCAATGTTGTTTCATGTGATGAAGACCCAATAATAGAACTAGCTCTATTCCTAGGAAGAAAGCAACGTTGTATTATGAGTCTAGATACAGCTAGGACGATCAGCGAGTACTACTAGTGGGAAACTTAGTATCGTCGAGCAAAAATTACCCTAGTGATCGGATCACGCATGACTAATGATGATGACACATGCCAAAGCGAAAAGTTGCTAAGTCGAACCTCAAGTTCACTTAAAGACGTTCGCGAGTTCACACAATAAAAATCCAAGAAAAACACTGGTGTTCATTCTAGCTACTACAAGGTAGTCTAGGAACACGAACGGTGGCTAGCGAGTACGTAAAAAGTACAAGGGCACTTTGGCCCGATGACGCGCAGTAGTAATGGTTCAAGAAAATTCTGGGCACGAAGCCCGCGCAGCACACAAATACGAGACCCTTCAGCCCGACGCCGCATGCGACCCCTTCCCACCGACGACTCCTTCCATAGGCTGGACGTCTCCCGGGACTCGCTTGTGAGCCGAGTCGGCGTGAAGAAATTGCGAATGGAGGGCTGGTGAGATCCAACGGGGGTGTGCGGGGGCCACTGGATTGCCAGCGGATGATGTATCGATCAAACGCGGAGGCAAGGCAGGAGCCTCGGGCATGGTGGCGATCGGAGGAACATCATCGAAACGGACGTGCGAGGTACCCTGCACAGACGAAGACGGGGGTTCCTGTTTAGGAACCATGATCTTGGCGTCTGGTGAGGGGGCACGAGCGATGTCAGAAAGGGACACGCCGGACGAACCCGCGAAGATTCCATGCGAAAGGTGTTCGATGCCAGGGACCTGGGTGAGGTCGCTGGGGGTCTCAACGTGGTCGAAGTTGGAGCGAGTGAAATAATGAGGGACCGGCTTGCCAGCCGGCGGTGCAGAGCGAGGATGTTCTTGATGGTACAAGAGCTCCAGCTCCGCAGGTGAAGCCTGCTGCAACGAGTGCTCCTCCAAGTCGTTTAGCAGCTGGATATCCTTGGGGTCTTCGAACATCTCCTGGAGGTGTGCCTCAGGGAGGAGCTCGCGCTGGCAACGAAACAGAACCACGACCTCGGTGCACATCCGATCGTAGTTATGGGCGGCGCGAGCCAGCCAGAGGAAGTGCTCGTTGAGATCGCGGCGAGCTTGCACTGCAGAGAGGACCGCGGAGCCGAGGGCTATAAGAGAAGTTAGCAGATGTTAGACAAAAAGAGAAAGAAAGGACGTACCGCCACCTCCGAGATTGACCAAGGGCCACAGGAACTCCAGCGTGCGTGGAAGTCAACGGGGCTGCGCTTGAAGGAGCAGCTTGGTTTCCGTTCGAGCAATGGTCGCAGGGGGTGCCGAAGCCGTCGCGGGTGCAAGTCTTTCCACGAGCAATGCAGGTCGCACAAGCGATGGTGCATTTGTGTGGAAGAGCGGGCGAGGTGAACTCCACCACGGCGTTGTGCGGTACGACTTCCAGACCGAGAGGGGCATCTAGGGGAGGTATAAGCCAACACTAGGGGAATGCAGAAACCGTACGTACCGACGTGGCGAGGGTCGGGCTTGTCCTTCTCGCCAGCAGGGGGGTTCACCTCGGCGCGCGTTTTGGCTGACTTGCGTGAAGGCTGCGGAGAGTGGGCACGGCCGTGCTAGGAAAAATCAGGAAACGAGCTAGAAAGGGATGGAAAAAGGAAAATCATACCTTTGTTGAAGGCTTCTCGAGCTCCGCGAGGTCCTCAGATGGAGGACGGCCTTGCGAGGACAGAGAATAGACCGGGCGGTTGCCCGCGATAGTTTTGCTGGACGAGGTGCAGGTCTCGTCGTCGAATATATTCGCAGCAGGAGGCATCGACGTTTTGGCACCGCGATAAGCGCCTCTGGGCTTGGGGTGTTCCTGTTTTGCAGACGTCTTGGGGGCCTTGCCACTGGAGCCACCATCCTTCTTGACAAAGATGGTTCTGGGCTTGGATGTGGAAGCGCTAGGCAAAGAGAGGGTGCCCTCGGACTTCGCCATGGACGAAGGAACCGTTTGGGTCTTTTGAGTAGGGCGTGCTGAGGAGCCGGTGCGCAGGGCGCCGGACTCGTTCTCAGACGCGTTCCCCTCAGCTTCCCCCTCTTTACCCACCTCCCGGTCCTCCTCCTCCTCCTCCTCGTCGGAATCAGATAAGGTGTAGGCCACCGGCACGAGCTCGACGTGTGGGATCTGGAAGTCAGAGCTGAAGGCGGAGGTCATTAAAAAACGGACGTACCACAAGAGTTCGGCGGGCCTTACTGGGACGGACGTCCAGCAGCAGGGTGCAATAAAAAGTGTCGACGGGGTACGGGTCATCCTCGGTAGAAGCCACAGAAGGCTGGGAAGCGAACGTGCTGGGGAACCGTTGTGCAAGCGGGGTAACAGCCACATAGACCGACCAAAGAAAGCGGTCTTGTTCGGCAGTGGTCTCCGGAAAAGCGGGTTCGAAAGTCACGCTGAAGAATCAGCGAGTGAGATAAGCCACTCGAGAAAAGGCGGAAATGCACGTACAAAGTAAGGCGCGGCATTGTGCACAATGGACATAATCAGACGCTCCTCCATCTGGGCGGCTTCGGTCGCGTCGAACAATCGACAGAGCTGGCGGCAGTCGTGGTTATCAAAGTTGAGCCATGTGAGCGCGCCGGGCGCCGTAGCCAGAATGGTGCGACCAGGAACAAGGGCACTTGGGGAGACTGTCGTCTGCCACCGTGGAAGCGGGGCTGGTCACCTTCTTTTTGGAAGTGTCTTGGATTTGGCCATGGAGTCAGAGTCGGGGGTTGGCGAGCGTTTGTTAGCAGTACGAGTGCGCAGTGACATGCACGACGGGAACGAGTAAAGACGCCGAGTGGCGAGTCGAAGACGCGGACGGATGAGAACGAGAGGCAAAAGTTGAGTGGGAAAATGAAAAATTTCACCGCACCTTAACACCCGGTTTTCCCCGAGTCATGAAACGCACGGCAGGCGACGGCTTGGGCTGCAGGCGGCGAACTCGAGGCTCTAGAATAAAGGCAAAACATTAGTGGTGGAAGTCTCTGAAAAAGAAGCGCTGACACGGACTAAGCCTTATATGGAAATAGTAAACCTTAATTAGAGTTGGCACGGCCTCAGACTCTAAGAAAGTGGACGAGCAACCCTAGGAATGTTGAGCAGAGTACTAGGCGAGCTAGGAACGGGTCAGAGTGAAGTACAAGACAGGGGCAGTATGAGGCGACACTCCTAGTGACGTCTCCTGTACCGGTTTATTACTAGAACAATGATCGGCGTTCATTATTGCAGATCTGTGGGTCCTAGGATGTCAAAAATTAGGATCTAGATCAGATGTGTGTTGGGGATTTGAGCTAGCTGGGACACGAGACATAACTCGAGAGACGAGAACGGGTCCTAGGGGGTTGGATCATTGAATGGCGTCAAATAACAGGGGCACAAACATATTTATAACGTCCTGGTGGAGATATCATCGGAAGGACCACTAGACATTGCAAAGTGAATGGCACTGCGCAACGACTGGGGACGGTCGAGATTTAGTGAAGGGGAGATGAAACGGCGTAACATAAATGCGTGGCATCTAGGGCTAATTTTGCGATTTCCTATGACCAGTATTTATACAACGGGAAGCAACTAGCACTTCTGTTGTTACTAGCATACCAGCTAGTACGCAGACCACTTGTTAGATGATATAAAGGAGAGTCAGAGTGAGCCCTAACTGCTGACTGTAGCGTGAGGCTGCACTAGTGTGACGCGCTAGCTGCTAGCTGAGTGTACAAACAACCAGGGATTAAACCACTGCCTATACATTCATGAGACATGACCTAGGAGACTCTAGTAGTCCAGAGATGACTTGGGACGGAGCTAGCGAGGGTCTAGCAGACAGATATCTACGATGGAAGTACAGCTAGGGAGCTACGCCTTGAGCTAGGAAGCTCGGCGCGGGTAACCGGTGGTACTATCTAATCTCTAGATAAGCAGCTAGACGGCGCTAGGCGGAATAACCCTACTAGCGATCGGCTAGGGCTTTGACAAAGACATACCACGACATACGAGATGAGGCAGCACGCGGCTAGTGCCCGATCTGGGCAGCTAGGGCGAAGGGGAATAGCCAGTCGGCTATTTGGACGGAGCTAGGGACGATCGCACAGCCTGTACCGATGTTCGGAGGGTGGATCGACGTTCTGACCAACGAGCTATGACCATTTGATGTCAGTCGCAACACTGCGTCGCTTAGATGTAATAGATCGACGCTCTGACGGAGTAGAGATGACCTAGATCACCGGCTACATCGCCGGTTGATCCAGAAGGGGTACTCGGCATAGACGGAGGGCTGAGGATCCATTGATATCACCACTGCCTGTAGTACCATTATAATGTGCCCTGGATTTTCCAGCAGTGCACATTAATATGTGCACTTTGCATCTCCTGGCCTGGTGCACATTGTAATGTGCACCCTTCCCCTGCCATTCCCGGCATGCTACTGCCAGTTCCGGCATCAATGGCATGAGGTTTCCTTATTTGTACCTGCTTATACACCTTCTGCATTGGGCTACAGATTGATTGACAGCACCTGCCTGTCAATCAACACTATAACAACAATTGATGGAAAGTTCCCAGGCATGTACATCAACTTTGCCATCATTTATTGCCGGCTCTGGGAATTTATTTTGTGTTTTGCGCAATAACTAGGGGGTCTCTTGCAAAACTGTAAATACAGCCAAATAGCCCTCGGCCGGCTCTACAACTTTGATTTTGAGACCATTTTTAGCCAACTGCCTTTTTTGGTCACTACGCTTTTGGCCCAAAAAGGAAATTACAGTGTTTTCTGTCTCCCTAGCTCAATTCTTAACCATTTTGGATGATCTAACCACATAGACCTATAGAACTGTGGTCATTCAAGTCACCTGGGACACAGTAGAGCCTATTAGAGAACAATAATAGGGTGAAAATAGCGAAAATCCTTAAATTACATTCTGATCATGATATCTTGGGTATATACCCTTGTAAATGACTCATGGATACACAACATTGTTTCTTTGGGCTGCAAAGACATTCCTCAGATAGGTGATCAGATGCTAATAATTAAAAACATCGCATTTTGGCTATACAAAGAAAATCTATTTTGACCTTACTATGCACTCCTCCATCATGTGAGGCCTTCCCAAACACATCATTTGGATGTTTCTCATGTATATGGAATAGAAAAGTAAGTAATGCACACCTGGAACGGGGAACTCTCCATGGTACAGGGTGATCTTCTTGTGGGTGCTTGTTCACCATGTTCTGGCTGCCATAAGGCCAAGCCTACTGTTAAAACACTTAATACTAGTCTAAATGAGCCTTAAGAACGGTTTTGGGACAGAAATTGTCACAATATTTGATAGTAAACTTCAACAGTGTGATTTGACACTTTTTGCTTGTTTCATGAATAGTGCATTATGTAGGCCAGATAGTGCAGAATAAACATCAGAAATGGAATCAGACAGTCAAAATACACCAGATTATTCTTTACCTCAAGTGATTTGGTTAGGTTTTGGTTGAATGCTGCTTCCGAGCATATAGGTTCAAGAGCAAGTTTTCACACTATATGCTCACCTTAGCTCAAAACACCATCTGGTCGAAAATTGACCAAAATGCTTCAAATAAAGCCTAATCTGGTGTATTTTGACTGTCTGATTTCATCTGTGATGTTTATTTTGCCCTATCTGATCTCCATAGTGCCCTATTCATGAAATATGCAAAAGGTGACAATAGACACTCTTGGAGTTTCCCTCACTGTATGGGTGCTCTTTTTGATTCAGAACTGTTCATGTAGCTCAGTTAGACTGGAAATGGTCTTCAGAACATTGTTTATGACCCTGTGGCATCCAGAACATGGTGAACAAGCACCCACAAGAAGATCACCCAGTACCATGGAGAGTTCCCTGTTCCAGGTGTGCATTACTTACTTTTCTATTCCATATACATGAGAAACATCCAAATGATGTGTTTGGGAAGGCCTCACATGATGGAGGAGTGCATAGTAAGGTCAAAATAGATTTTCTTTGTATAGCCAAAATGCGATGTTTTTAATTATTAGCATCTGATCACCTATCTGAGGAATGTCTTTGCAGCCCAAAGAAACAATGTTGTGTATCCATGAGTCATTTACAAGGGTATATACCCAAGATATCATGATCAGAATGTAATTTAAGGATTTTCGCTATTTTCACCCTATTATTGTTCTCTAATAGGCTCTACTGTGTCCCAGGTGACTTGAATGACCACAGTTCTATAGGTCTATGTGGTTAGATCATCCAAAATGGTTAAGAATTGAGCTAGGGAGACAGAAAACACTGTAATTTCCTTTTTGGGCCAAAAGCGTAGTGACCAAAAAAGGCAGTTGGCTAAAAATGGTCTCAAAATCAAAGTTGTAGAGCCGGCCGAGGGCTATTTGGCTGTATTTACAGTTTTGCAAGAGACCCCCTAGTTATTGCACAAAACACAAAATAAATTCCCAGAGCCGGCAATAAATGATGGCAAAGTTGATGTACATGCCTGGGAACTTTCCATCAATTGTTGTTATAGTGTTGATTGACAGGCAGGTGCTGTCAATCAATCTGTAGCCCAATGCAGAAGGTGTATAAGCAGGTACAAATAAGGAAACCTCATGCCATTGATGCCGGAACTGGCAGCAGCATGCCGGGAATGGCAGGGGAAGGGTGCACATTACAATGTGCACCAGGCCAGGAGATGCAAAGTGCACATATTAATGTGCACTGCTGGAAAATCCAGGGCACATTATAATGGTACTACAGGGGCAGCTCTTGATATACCCACGGTTGAACACTAGCTGGTCAGCGAGGCTGACCTGGCATATACCAAACCAGTCCCAAAACCAAACGGCAGTCGTCTCATTGGCTGACCGTATTTCTTATCATCTAATAGTGCTTATTGTATTATTCAGCTCGCTTTCACATGTAACTCACACCTAGTAGTATAAAAGGGAGCGCAGGACAGACTAGGGTCTAAGAACATTACGCCCCAGACTTTGGACGAAGCTGGTGCTAGTGGACTCAGGCTGCTAGTGGAGGTTGTTACAGAACTTCACTTGTAGTAGTCTTTATATTGGAATCAGTAACTGTGGACTCTGGAAACATCAAGTGACTAAGTTGAGGATTTCGTGTTGTTGGTCCTAGACCTCCACATATAAAACAAGGGTGTTCTCTTCGAGACCCAACTGCAGTTTGCGCTAGTGACTTTGCCTTCACCCCGACACGACGGAAGCTCTGTCGTAGTGTGTTGGATCGCTTGCTAGGTGGATTGTGTGTTGACTTGAGCCCACTAAGAAGAAGATAGACTAGGTGCCCCCCACCTCTAGTTTGGCTATAACTTGTCAGTTACTTCGCCTTCACCCCGATATAGATGGAAGCTCTGTCGTAGTGTGTTGGGTCACTAGCTGGACGCTTGTAGTGAGCTAGTGCCGATAAAAGCGGAAAGGTTCCTATTCTTGGTTAAGGAATAGGTCGGCGGTCAAGGAGAGTCTTGCCGTTTGAGGATTGAAGTCCATTTGTTGTTAGCCTCAGTAGTCTTTGGGATTGCCCTTAGCGAGGATTTTCACAAACCTACATACTCTGCCCTGGTGTTCTCGACCTAGCGGTCCAGCCATCTTGTATCCACCCCATATAAACACACCCCCAGACCATCCCTAGGTTCCTAGCAGTGTTGTTGTTGGCGGTTGCATATTGCTAGTACGTTGTAGAGTGTGTTGTTGGAAGCCTATAAATCAAACTTGTGTTTGTTCAAACCTGCTGGTCGCATACTACAGCCCGGACCCGAACTCACAAAGAGAAGCACTTAGATCTTTGGAGGTAGATTGGTTGTGGTTGGTTGTTTTGGGTGTTTGTTCGCAATACCTATCAATTAGCTATTCCTAGTCATATAAGAAGTGCACCGTTTCAGCAGACCATCTACATAGGCAAGGGTCAGTCAAAAAAATAATCTGGTAAAGAATGCAGTGTACCTCGTCTTCACCGCAGGAGAAGAGATAAGCAGATGACACGAGGGATATGTGCTTACCCAGACACACAGTGTGCGAGAGAAGAGAACGCCATCATGACATCATGACAATCCGTACGATCAGAGGTCGGGACGACCCGCCGGCGCGCAGGAAGGCGGGAAAAGCAGCGAGACCACAGACGATGGCAAGAGGGTCGATGAGGCCACCGAATTCCGCGTACTAACATGTTCGCGAGGGAGGTGCGTGCCCCCGTTCCCGCCCACCGACAATCTGCAGCCATGGCACGCGCAGCGCGTACACGTCGTCCATACGCGAGAGGCTGTAGTCAATCCTGTACGTCTGTCTCTTCCCATTCTCCGCCCCTCCTTCATCTGGTGCTGGTCCATCAGCCAGTGTGGATGCAGAGGCGGTTGAGCAAGGGGGCAGCAGGCGTGGATACAGAGGGTGTCGACGGGACAGAGACGGAGACCTCAAAGTGCCGGACGACGTTGAATCGGCGCTCGTCTGGCACTTTGAGGTCTCATCTTTCCGCTCAGGAGAGAGAGCATTAGAGCCCTGTAACGAGGGCATGGACAGGGGAGGCGAGGGTATGGGTGAGGGCGTTAAACCGGAACCTGAAGGCGAAGTCAGCGCTTGGGAGGAAGGGGAGGCCGGCGCGGTGTGGCCACACAGTACCAGCGTGGGCCGGGAGTAGATGAGCACCTCAAGGACCTTGGCGTATGAAACACTAGACCACGTAAGACTTTTGCAAAACATGCACTTATTAGTGTCACATCTTTTGCAAAAGTTTACGCTAGTGAGCGTACTGCCACCGGAGGTCCCAATTAGGAAATGCAAATATAATGTCACTAGCGGGGATTGAACCAAAAACCCTTGAGTGATGGGAATCATTTATCCATCACTATTACCATTACACCATGATAGCTATATGAAAAAACTCTACAAAGTCAGATTAGTCTAACAGGAAACTCATAATAAGCCTTGCACTCACCTTGTACAGCCTACTTAGGGCCTGGTTAGGGGTTAGGGTGGTTAGGGTTAGAGGTTAGAGGTTAGAGTTAGGGGTTAGTGCCTTCCTATCAGGTACATTTATTTTTCTTGGTTAGAGGTTAGGGTTGGTTAGGGTTGGTTAGGGTTTTTATACACCCCAGAATATATAATAAGCAGTGACAAACAATGTTCAAACACCTAGGGCAGCTTGCCTGCCCTAGGTGTGGGTATTAGCAGTCCCAGGTAGGGTAAGCCTAGGCTTACCCTAGCTGGGAACCATTTCCTAGAAGCTATAGCTATCTTAGAGTAGTGGTAATGACCTTGGCTATAACTATTACCTAACGGTCACAAGTTCAATCCTCTTTTTGGCCACTTTTTTTTTGCATTCTCATGCCCCAAAAGGCTAGTGTAAATTTTTGCAAAATGTGCGACACTACTTAGCATGGTCTTTTGCAAAGCTCTTACCATACCGGCTGTATGAAAAGAGGCTGTGGGCTGCGTCATCAGTGCGTCGAAGGCGGCGGCACGTCCAGGACGAGCGAGTTGCGGTTCAGGGCGAGATACGAGAGATACGACGGCCCGTTGGACCCAGTGGAGAAGAGTGCCTTGGTCGACGCGGCGGTGTGGGGCACTTCTTCCTCCGGCTCCATGACCAGGCCGCCCGCCGGCGTGCAGAGGTCGATGAGGAGCTGCGTCGTTTCCTCCGGCAAACTGTCCAGCATAGCCCAGCCGTAGCGCGCGAGATTGCTCTCAGCCTGTGTGTAACAATATGTTCATATGCGTGCATTGTTTGCAAGCACAAAAACACTCACAGCATCGCCGGCTAACGCTCGCAAGTACACCAGCATCTCGGAATAATTTGCGCATCTTCAATCTGGATGCGCAAATATTCTTCGTGGTGTTCATACTTCTTCGCAAGGTACAACACATGAGAGAAATATCCGGCTTGCCGACAGACACGGTGGTGGTGTCGAGGTCGAACGGCAGTTCATCTTTCTCATCTGAGCCAGAGCTCACGCGCCGGAATTCAGTCGTGATGAACCCGTCGAGGCACGCAACATCCTTGAGCTTGGTGTACACATTGAGAAGTAGTGTTGTGTGGTCCGAGTTGGCAAGACCCAGTGAGTGCAGCTCCTGGAGATACGTGACGAGTTTGTGGATCCGCTGGGCGTCAAGGAACTTGGCCAGCACGTTAGTAGAGTAGCAAAAAGTCTGGTAATACGAACTTTGCAGATAACATAACTTGGCGCGACCCATCCAATGGTTTTATAAACTGACCCCACATTCAAGAAAGGGTGTGGGAGATCTAGATCTTGGGCAGTTTGAGTCGGTGTCGTGTCGACATCCTGCCCGTTGTCCGCAGTGCACCTTGCACAGACGCGCCGGCAGCTGTCCCTTCAAGTTCATAATCGCACTCGAGCACGCACACACCCAACCCGCCGATCAGCATCCCCTCCGCGGCGAGTGGGAGCAGCGGGGGTTCGCCGCAGCTTGCAATCCCAGCGAGTTCAGGGTCTGGCTCGCATACAGAGTCTGGCTCTGGCTCTGACTCGGGGGTGGGTTCAAGCTCGAAAGGAGGTGGGGTGGGGCAGGCGATTAATACGATGTATGTGGGAATCTGCAGGCATTGCCGAGTAGGGTGCAGGCGTGGGAAACGCGGAGGCGCCGACAGATGGTGTTCCGTCCTAGGGAAATGGGCCGATGTGTTTCGTCGAGGTGGGTTGTTTTTGTTTCTACGAAAGGAGGCATATACTGATTGAACTTGCTACAGTTTGAGGACGTTGGGTATGCAACCAAGACGCTGAACGAGGTCTATGGGAACACGCTCAGGGGGCTGATCGAGGGTGGGGGATTCGGCTCTCGTACAGCAGGAATCCGCTCGGGATGCGCAAGCCCACGAGTGCGAGTGGGGGCAAGTCGACGTTGCAGCAGCAACAGCAGCAGGGCAGGGATTGGGGAGTTGGCCTTGGGAGCGGGGCAGCAGAGCATGGCCGCCACAGAAGCGGCTTTCCACCAGCGGCTGTCATTGACTCACCGCCGCCGCCCCCGCAGCCTGTGGGGTACAACGCGTCGGTCGCAGTAGCCGCGTGTCCTGCGCCACGGTTCTCGCCGGAGGGCGCCGGTAGTTCCGGTCTGCGAGTAGGTGTTGCTGCCATGTGGGGTGGGGCAGGAGCGGGGAGTGTGGCGTTGGGGAGCGTCAAAACGTCGCAAGCGGTAGGAGGGGAGGGAGACCAGCAGGGAGACCGGCGCCGCACGGGACATGGACTGGCTCAGAGACGTTGGAGGCACTGCTAAGATTCTAGAAGGATGCGGATCAGCAACGGCGAGAAGGGAACAACATGTAGGGTGCACCTGTTCAGACTGGACGGCGACAGCGGCGGTGCAGAGGGCCAGCAGGGCGAGGAAGCGGGGCTGGAGACCAATTTGACGACTTGCCCAAGTGTCAGATGCTAGCCAGGCATCTTATACAACTGCCGAACATGAATAAGCTGGAATAAAATATTGAACCAGCCTGACAGAAGGTGACGAATATTTACTTACCACCAGCGTATTGTAGTCCAGAACACGCACAGTGACCGTCTTCAACGCGTTGAAAATTAAATCCAAGAGCGTCGCGACTACTTCGCGCTTCTGCGGACCGCCAATCTTGAACATTTCGACAATTTTGGCTGGGACGCAGGGGGAAACGACAGGGCATGGGGTGGGTGCACAACAAATTTCCGTGCAGCGGGGTCGGGGGCGCGTAGAAACCTGTGCGCAAAGGCTGCAAAGCGCGGCGCGCTCAAGCTGGAGGTTGGCCATGGGCAGACCAATTTGGGGTTGCAGCCGATGTAAAAGGCACGGAGCGCAGGGAGCCGCGACAACGAAGCCACAATACAGGAACAGCACCTCAAGCCCTCCAGCGACCACAACGACCACAAGCCTGTAAATATATTAGTTAACGGTTCGCGTGCTCTATGGCAGGCACAGCCCACGCATGGACAGTCCCAGGATCATAAAGATCCTGCCAATACCGGTCGCGGTAAGGGCCCAAGGAAATAAAATAAAATCCAATCACCTTATATACCCAGAACGTGGGAACCCAACGACGTGTCTGTACGCGTTGAGACAAGAGTTGTTTGGCATATGTTTGACTGATCCAAACCGTGACAGACTCGGACTTTCAAAAATTTCAAGTTGCATTAATATTTGCGAGATAGGTCGGGAAAGATGGAAACAATATGTTCAAGTTACAACATAATTACATGCACTCAAAAAATTATTCAGTCGTGAAAGCGGGATGCAACAGCCCACCGCTGCGGTCTACCAAATACCACCTCCCTCTGGACTTCACCTTACCAACGACTGCAACAATTGTTCGGAGGTCGGTCACAAGCGTAGTTGTCGTGTCAGTATAGGAGGTGAGTTTCTTGCTTGCATCCTCGCCCAAAGTGGCGCACGGAGTGATTACTGCGAGGAGACGTGTCTTGCCAGACATGTAGGACCAAAACGGGTCCTTGGGAAGTTGCAACACCAGGATTTCTTCCAACTGACCATAGAAGATCTGTGGTTTTAATAATCCATCTTCCTGCAGGACATTCAGTGCATACTATGAAATGATGAGCTGTAACAGCGGTGGGCAGATAAAAAAAAAAACATATGCGAACAAATGACATGTTCCGCTGGCTCTCCTCTTCTGCTTCATGCCCGCACGCAGACATGCTCCGTATAGAATCACCACCCACAGTTCGCATTTTGCCCCATCTCGGCATAATTTGAGGCAGTTGCGGGTGGATGACCTTTCGGGACTTGTTTATTGCAGCTGAGAGGTAAGCTGTAACCCGCTTTTGTGTAATATCGTCTGGAATGTAGGCAGCACGATAGGGTACACGCAAGATGACATCGGGATCTGAAGCATGCTCAATAATGTAGTACCATAACCCAAATGAGTGACTCACAATCCTCGTACATCTTCTCAGACAGCGAGAGCTTGGTTTTATCAGTTTTCTTGTGAAGGGAAAGCTCGTCTGTAAGATCATATCGAGCTGAAAGCTGCTCAAGATATGCCAGCTTCAAAACTCGGTTATTGAGGTTTGCCCAAGGATGTCGACGCGAGCGGAGTCCGGACTGCATGTACCCGCAGAAGTGTTCCATCCAGAATGTCCATGTGGACCATTCCGGTCCGCAAAAACGAATGTCATCGGAGACATGTAAAAGACCATGAATGGTGAGTGGACACACAGACAAGCGATCTTCCCGATACTGGTAATAGTACCTGCTTTCCGTCAATAAGTAAGAAAAATAAGCAGATTTTAGACCTTACTCTTCGTATTTCTGCACCCAGTCAACGATGCTCACCTGGAGATCATCGATCTCGGAGTAAGTGATCTGGAAGGCGATGCACAATTTTATGATTTCGGAAAACTGGCAGGCGTTGGTGTAGTACTTGTCATCTTGGAATCTGCCCGAAAGTAATATGGGGGCAAGGTAAATGAGCCAGAAACACCATGCCTCTGCTGTGAAGTACCCGGGAGTGTCGGAGAGAACACGGACAAATTGAGCGGGGATGTCATGAGTAGCAGCTGCCGTCTCAGCCCAAATCTCATTCCAAACCTCCTCCTCAATCTCGTTGTCTTCGCTCCCTGCACCCAGGCCCTTGTACTTGCCGCTCCACAGCTTCATGAGATTTGGGCCGATGTTTTCAAATGCGAGGTGCATGAAATCCCAAGGTGTAGACCTCCCGAAGTGAAGAGAGCCTACGCGGCGCAAAGCCGGGAGGCCCTTGATCCCGTGGAACTTGGCGAGTTCCTTTTGGTGCGTCACAGTCTCACTGCGATCCATGTCTTCAGTGACTTCAGCAAAACTCTTGTGAGTTCGAAGAGGGAGGTTGAACGGGTCCCAGGATTTTTTGGGTTCGCCGTCTTTCATGGGGAGGGTAAGAGGAACATGATAGATGGTGGTGCCGGCTGTGATGTTGCGGACACCCTTGATATTGCAAGAGCGACAAGGACAGAATCCGTTGTGTCCCTTGATGTTTAGAAGTTTCTCAATAGCAACAATATCACCCATCTGGAAAATGTTGTATGCACGGAGCATAAATTCGGTTTGCATAAGAGCATCGAAGGTTGGGACACCGTGCGCGAGCAGAGCTAACTCGTTATCATAAGGGATGAGGTAGCTGCGAGTGTCCTTCGGCCCGTTAGGACCGGGGATGATGCCGCTGCAGATAGATTGGGAAAGGTGCATCTGAATCTCAGGAGGGAGATTAAAGTTCTTGAGCAGAATAGGAGTTGCCGAAGGGCCCCCGCGATTGTGTTTGAACAAGAGGTAAGAGTCGAGGCAGATGCCAAGAGCAATGTCATATCGACCGGAGAAATATTTGTATGGAAGGGTTTCGCCATCGACGACCACGTTCTGCTTCCGCAAGGTGCGGTAGTGGATGCTGTCAAATACATCGGCGATTGTCTCCAGTTTGTGCTCGTACTTGTGCCGATACAAGAGCTGCTTCACCAAAACACGGTTCTGGAAGTAACCCTGGTGGCGGGGGATAATAGGAAGATAGCAAAAAAAGCGACGGGGCTTGTGGAGGATCGGAGTGAAGCGGGGTTCCTTGCAGAATCTACAAGCGTGCAGCTCTGCGTCGTCGTCGGTGTAGGCCATGCAAGAGTTAACACAGCAGTGAATCCACACGGGTTCAACATGGGATAATACAGCAACACGATGAAGAATCACGTATTCGGAGCTGAGACCGGGTTTGTGGTTGAATGCGAAGCGTAATTGCTCAAAAACTTCATGGGACATGTTTGAAATCATCTTGAAATGAAAAGCCCGTATATTATCACGATCTTGGTCTGTTAATATGTCATTGCCTAGCCAAATTATTAGTTTGCGCCTATGGAACAGCAAAAATCTCAGAGACATACGGACAGCCCACAATTCTGCATCCCTCCCGGGAGCAACCATCTCCTCCAGTTGTGTGAGCATCTCTTCTCGTGAGCCCACTGGGCCGTCTGCATCAAGCACCTCGTCAAAACCGCTCCACCCATCTATCTCAAATTCCTCGTCCTCAGCTGGGGCCAAAAAGTTGAAGTGGCCAGGGTTTCCAGCAGTGCCCGAATCCGATGCACTATCCAAGTCCGAGTCGGAGGCATCGTCGATGTCCATCGCGTCGTTGATGTCCATCGGGTCGTTGTCTGGCATGGGTTGGTGTGAATTGGGGGTATCAGGCACAAAATCAGGACTCTGGGAGGGATGCTGAGGGGGTGTGGCAGATGGAAGCTCTGGGTCCAACTCGTCTTCAGAGTCGGATGAAGAAGAGCCAGAATCCGACAGGGCAATGAGCCCTGGATCGGGCGCATTTTGATAATGTCTCTGTTGTGTGCGGTAGGACCGCCATTGGTTACAATTGGGGGTGCAGTGGCATATTTTCTTTTTTTTTGTTTCTGTTGGGAGCCATGAATGGTGGTGCTGCAGGGCTGGTTTGCCGGCGTGCGGTTCGGTGTGGGGATGAGTAGTGGTAACGGAAATGTACATAGAGTGTTAAAGAGGTTGAGAGGAACCTTATAAACGAAATGTATATGGGGTGAATGGAATATGTACTGACAAGGTAACATTATACGCCCGTAGTTTTGTAGGCAAAACACGGATGTGGGGAAAGTAATGGCGGCTAGTATAGAACGTAGGTGTTCTATACCCCGGTTGAAGTTCGACATTGTTTCATTGAGTAGACTTGAAGATAATCGGGTATTCTGCGCAAAGCACGAGATAAATGTCTGCGCAAAGCACAACAGAAACAGAGGTTACGGCTAGTGCGAATCTAGCCTAGTTGAGCCGAGTTTCCTGTCAAGGCAAGCACGCGCGTGAGAGGTCAATAGAAATGTTTGCAAGCGAAGGTGGCGTGTGTTGGTGCAAGGTGTAGCAAAAGTGCCGTATCGGACCTTAAAGCCGATAGGCGGGCGAGTAGTGGAAGAATGAATTCGATGTAGGCACTCGAGGTCAAGTGCTTCCAATAAAACCCCGCTGAAGATTGGTGGCCCCTTGATTTAATTGTGACGCAACATAAGAAAAAAAGTGGAGATATATTCAATTTCAAGTGAACTAAAGACAATCATATTAAAGTATCTTGCCTCCAAAGCACGTCCAGTGGTGGAGGTCCTTGGAAAAAACAAGCTGTGCTAAAGGTGAATAGGTGTCTATACATACTTGCCTTGTTCTGACACGTGGAGAGTCCACGGGGTACCGATGAGCGGGAAGGCAAGCGCGGAGGTCGGGGGCGCTAAAAAGGTAGACAGTGAGGGTAAATATGGGAGGGAAAGTGGCGAGTGCGCGTACGTGAACAGCGTGTCGGACACGGCGATGCGCCCCTGCTGCAGGAACGGCCACCCAACGAACGTGGGCTGCCCGACCATCTCGTGTGCGACAGCCTCGGGCACGTGGCCCTCGTGCGGGTTGTCGATGTGCACAATCATGCTCTTGAGGCGGCTCTTCGTGCCGTGAACGTTCACGCCGTGGAAGCCCAGGACGGCGGTGTGTGGGAGGGTCTTGAATGAGGGGAAGCCCGCGAGCACGGGGGCGCCGAAGAAGACGCCGTCGCAGAGGCCCTCGACGAGGTCCAGGCCGTTGCAGAGGCCTTCGATGAGGTGCAGGCCATCGAGCGTGGCAGGTCGAAGGGCTCCATGATGCAGGTGAATCGGTACAGCGGCAGGAAGAAGCCCGGCAGCGACGAGGGGTAGACGGTCGGCTCGCCCTGATTGTATATGAATCTAGTACTTGTCCCATCGCTGTTCTTCCTCTTCTCTTCTTTAGTTTGACAAGGACACACCAAGTTAAGAAAGAGGGCGGAGCTGGGCGAGAATGAGTAAGACAATGCAATCGAAATGAAGTATGTATGACGCACGTCATTTTTTTTGGCAGTACCGGACGGGACTCATTGGCACAGTGCAGCGCCGTCGTGCAGGAGGTCCACTCGTTAGTGTACACGGGTTGATGCTGTCCTCAGCCCCGCAGCCTTATGGCGCCCCACTCCCTCCCCTGCCACGGAATACGAACCGAGCGAGTTCCCGTAGCATGCGCCGACGCCCATCGACAGCCCTGTGCAGACGACACACATGTCCACACCCCATGTGTCTGTCCACGCCGTCCCTCCCTCTGCAGTCTGGTGTCACCATCCTCAGGACGCCGATCCCCTTGTTCACCTCCCACCCTGCCGCGAGCACGTGCCGTTCGTGCTTGTGCTTGTACCGCCGTATTCGACTTTGACTTGATGCTTGTACGCCATGTCCACCGCGACCTGGCAGAAAATCGATGCGACCTCAACGGGTGGAAGGGTATAGATGAAGATGCGGCGTGGCCCAGGACGTGCTTGTAGAGCGTCGGCGGCGAGGGCCGAGGATGCGGAGGAGGTGCGAAAGGTGGAGTGTCGGGTGCGCCAGGGGTCGTTGTCGAGCTGCGGCATAGTTAGCCTTAGAGGGAATAAGGCATGAAGACATGAAGAGAAGGACGTCGGGGAGCAGCCACAAGGGAGTTGAAGTCTCAAGCAGAGTTTTGGGGCTGAACAGTGCGGTGAAGAAGCTGAAAGAGAGACATAATGGTTTCCAGATGGTCTGTTCCACGGTGGTTGCTTGGGAATGCACAAGACGGCATCACGGTCCGATTGTAGTTCCAAAAAAGAGGTTGTAAAGTGCTTATTTGAGGAGATTTGTTGTCCGCCTTCGAGCCTGAACTGTTCAGGCCTCACACGGTGAACAGTCCCCTGCCAGCGCAATGAGAGTGGAGAGTAGAGAAGCAACAAGCGGCGGCTACATCTGATCATCATGGGATCAACGGAAATTTGCGAACCGACGTCGGATTTCACCTTCCAGCAACCCAAATTAGGCTTGGGAGTGCTGGGAAGGAATTTAATAAAAATGCTTAGAAGGACACTTGAATTGACTGCCTTCAAGCCAATTGCCTCGAGCGCAGTCGGTTCAAATGTGCTGAAATGCATTTATTTTGAATGCAGTCCGATCAAATGCCGATAAAACCGAACAATTGCTTGGACATTTGATCCGACTGCCGACTCTCTCTACAGTCACCTTGGATCCCACCGACCTTTCACTGGGGTCTAACGGCCACCTGATCGCGATTTACGGCCGCGACACGCGTCTGAAGTGACATCATCAAGGCATCATCGTCATCAGTTCTCCGACTTCCTTTGCTTTTGCATTTTATGATTGTAATAGGCCGACAAGCGGCAGGTCACAAACACGTATATTTTGTATCAAAAGTTTGGAATACAAGTACAATTGGTGAGGGTTCGCTATTGGCCAATCATTGGTTCAAAGAACTATCGCTATCCTTACATCCGGACGCTAGAGAAATATTGTCAACATCGGAACTTGCTGAGAAAAATTCAAAGAGCACCTACCATCGACACATTTGGGAGCACTGCCCTCGGGCTCTTCACTAGCCTTACGTTTCTGGCTGGACTTGCTGCCGGAAGCGTGAGATGGGCCAGCTAAGAATATTATTAGTCGAGAGTTCTGAATGAGGATTTACTTATACCTGTTGCGGCAAGAAAGCTCGAAGGTTCTGCGATGGCAGTGCGTTGTTGGAACTGCAGTTTCGACATTGCAGGGGGGCAGTATGGCTTTGAAGGGGAAGAGTTGACCGGACTTGGAACAGCTTCGATTGCAGGACGCAAGATGCAGATTTGTTCTATCAAAGCTTGATGTCGGTTGTAAGTGAAAGATCAAACAACAAAAGTTGAACTGTTTTAGCTTACCAGTGAACAAGTGTGTCCCGTTGATATGGTGGTACTGCAGTTTGAATAGGCACTCAACCATAGTGTCTGGTTTGAGCATGTGCGGGATGTCGGTCGGTAGTACACAATTGTCGTCTTTGTCAAAAACTATGAAGTCATTGACCATAAACTGGCCAACCATGTCGCTGAGATGTGGTTCGGCATTGGCATTCACCGGCCAGGTACGGAGGGTTCTGTCAACTGTGATGAACTTGTAATTGTCGTCTGGAAGTTTCAAAGCATTAAAATTTGGTAACCTTCGGATTCTTCTTTGTCTTTTGCCTAAGGGAACAGATCAATTCAAAGATGTAATATAATTGTGGACGTGGAAATACCTTTTTGATTCCGTGAACTGCATTCCTGGTTTGCGGCTAAGAGATGTGGGAAGATAAGTGCAACAAAAAATTCGGCTTTACCCAACACTTGGTTGTATGTGCAAGTGATATGACCAATTCTTCAACATAAGTCAGAGTTGCAAGCTCCTCCGGCACAGATCCTATCCAGCACCCATTGGCCCAGCTGTATAGAGGAATTTTGAAGAACTTTTTTTCCTTTAATGCACCTGTAACATATAAAGCAAGCCTGATATTGGCCATTATATATGCAATGAGACTGAATCTTTGGCTGAGCATAATGAGCCCGCAAGGAAGCAACAACATTGTTGAGAATGGAGATATCAAGCTCCACAACACTGTAGATTTTCAAATCTGCAACAAGTTCATTTCGGCTGCAAAAGGAACATGGTTCACGTTGAAGACGTTCATAAGTTGTCTGAGCACGATGCTCCCACATCTCCCGCAGAATGGGGATATCAAGCTCCACAACACTGTAGATTTTCAAATACAAGTTCATTCCGGCTGCAAAAGGAACATGGTTCATGTCGAAGCCTTCAGCCATAGCGTACGAAGAGCTTGTGTATGGGCACTGCCACTGTCTTCAATTTCTTCACCCAGGCTTGAGATGCAGGCTTGAGAAACACCAGATCTTGCAAATCTTGCGAAAACAGCAACATCTTGATGAAAGACACCCAGCAAGCAAATTTTGCCTAGTGTTCTCTTTTGACGGGGCCAGCAATTGAATTGAAGATTTGAGGGAGGATTGAAGGAGCCAGAGAATGCCAGTGACACAGATTCTTGAAATTATGCAGATGAAGAGAGGATGTGCCCGTGCGCTTGGTGGGAGAAGACATGATGGAGGAGACAAAGATCAACCAACTTAAAAGCGGCCACGTGTGCCAAAATATTTCGATGTTTGCTGCTGCAGAAAAATATGATGGGGAAAAGTTGTACAATACCAGATGATACGGGAGTGAAATTTATGAGAAATCCGATGAGGTTCGCAGCCCCTCCAACTCGCTCGATAAAATTTGATGGTTGTTGATTGACCATTTGATGACTCGATCTTCCTCTTTCTGCCTTGTTCCGGCTCGACGTCTTTCTCACTGGGGTAGAGCTGTTTCACTTTAATTCTAGCCGTTTGTTAGGTTGATCATCGTCAGGAATGACCCTGGCTCGTTCTGAATTTATATCATCCATTCGGAAGGAGGACAAGCCAAAAAAATGCAAAGCGGTTGGACGGAGGGAAAGTAAAAGCAAAATAAATATGTGTACGCCTCATGTAAAACACGTTCTACTTAAGAAAGATCATATCAGACCGATAACTTCCGATGTAAAGCCGAGCGGCCTTCGGACCGCCATCCGCTTCCATAAAAGGAGCGATTTGTAATGGCTTTTGGCCAGCTTAGTCATTTTCGGTCTCCAATGGCACAAACATTGCGTTTGTGAATCTCGTTCTCGCCCAGATGGCTATCTCTATGCTCTCAGAGTCTTGAACGAAGCAACTCAAGGCTCCCTTTGTCGACTCGTCCAAGCGAAGTCCTTCACGACGAATCCCAAACATCATACTCATTTACGCCCTTCCAGCGCCTTCCCTCCGAAAATCCCTCCCACCTGGACTCTGTCCCTTGCGAGCGTTACCGCTGACCTAAACGTCTCCTTGGCATTCCCTGCGACGACAAATTTTGCTTTCGCTGCTGCACCCTTATTGTGTGTGACCGGCGACGCCTTCTGCTGCGGGGACCCGAGTCCTGCTCCCGAAGCATGGAGATGCCCCCGTACGCACATCGAGTCTCGAGCCGTCGCGCCGTGCCTACGCGCCAAAGCCGTGTGCGGCGCGCGTCTGTACTCCTCCACGAAGGCCTTCTGCTCCCGCTAGCACTTCAAGCGCTGCTGGATCTACATCATCGTCTGCGTCAACAGTCGCCGACCTCCGCCCAGCATCGCATCGAATCTGTCTCACCACGCAGATGATCCCGACTCGTCGCTATCGGATTTGGAGTAGCAGGATCTCCTCTTGTGCGAGCGCCTGTTGCGCTTCACGCACGCCATCTACGCCCGCCGTCCCGATGCGGACGTCGATGGGGATTGTGCCCCCGACTTGCGTGCCGTCGGTCCTTCTTCCGGGGAGCGAAGGCGTGAACCCTTTGTCGTTCCTGCCGCTATCGACGCCCGCGCCCCGCGCTTCTCTGCCCTTTATCACCATCATGCGCACAAGCTCCAGCTCGCGCGAGAGCGCCGGTAGCAGCGGCGCGGCGCTGGAGATGCCCGCGCTGGTGGCGACGCTACTGCTGCGCCGGCGGGAAGGCAAACAGAGCGGGGCCGAGGTGAGGCGGACGTTCGTGCCGTGGGTGTCGAAGCTTCGTGTGTCGAGGTAGTCTCTACTCGCCGGTTTGGGATGGGAGACATCGTCGCATGGCTGCACTGTCGAGCCCAGCTCGATGACGTCGGTGTCGAGCTTAGCCTCTGTCCCGAGCTCCCGACGCTGACTCGGCCTCGATCCCCACCGAGCTGCATGTGGGCCTGATCTATTTGCGCGCTCCTGGTGTGAGGCGGACGACACCGGGTCCTCTGCTTCGATTGCTTGCTCGACCCGCCTATTCTGATTCCATTGATCGGGCCAGCCTCATCTCGTCTCCATATCTCACCGCGCGCTCACCGAAGCTCTGGCTCGCATTCCATCACTGCCCTGCGAACCCTCCGCACAACGCGACTCTTCGCCGCTCGCGTCACCTCACACTGTATCTTCAGCACAGACTCGGCATCAACCACCACATCTTCCCTCTCTGTACCGCGAACTCCACACACACGCACACACCCGCACGGGATTCGATGAAGCGAGGCGCTGCCGCGACTATCCATGTCTTTTACTCACGAATTTCATGGACCTTACGCGTCGTACGGACCCTACCTAGCTATCTCGTGGATTTCACACACGCACACCTCTCGACTCCTATACCTATACCTATATCCTATCCTATATTATATCTTATATCTCTCCTGGACATCCTGCGCGTACGCACGGCTACAGGCTACGGACCTCACGCCAGTCATCTAATGTCCACAACCTGTATTGTATCATCCTCGCTGTATCTTCACCATACGTTGTAGCACAACAATTATCTGCACACTCCTTTCGAATGCATTTTGCTTCCTGGGCTGTGATATCCATTGCTCACAACTGTCGTATGGAAGGTTGGAGAGGGCGGTCGAGGAGAGAGGAAGGGGAGGAAGTCCAGAGGGAGTGGGCCCGATTTGGGTATTTGGTATCTTATCTCGAGGGCTATGGCTATCTTATCCGTCGCGATCTTATCGCAATTCAGCAGAATTCAACCCGAAAGCAAGCCCCCCGCCGGCCGTTCAATAAGGAATGACCGGGAAAAGTCATGCAAGTATCCAGAAGCTTTCCCCCTTCTTCTTTCCCCTTTTTTGAAATACAAGATGTGGCGGATTTCAACTTGAAGACCCAACTGGGGATTCAGAGATAAGTTTGATTTTCGTTCCAAGTGTCGCAGCCTGAGTGCGAGAAAGCAGGACGGATTCGGAACTCGAGGTGCGATCCGCCCGGACAATAGATATGCCTATCATCAGCTCTAGATCTTGTTTTTCATTCCAAACAAAAAGTTTATGAATTACTTCGCCTGGCCCGTACTAGAATCAAACCAGTGCTCCACAATGGCCTTCTGGATCCGCGGAGAATCGGAGGTGGATGTGCCCAGCAATGCTGGTCCTTGTCCGTGCTTACTGTTTGCGAGCCTGTATTTATGAACTACGCGCAAGACCGAGGTGAGATTGGGGAGAGAAGCAGAAAACAAAATGGGGCTGCCAACAGAAGACCCGACCCCAATCTGGATCCGCAGAGAATCGGAGGTATGCGCCCAGCGCTGTGGGTCTTTGTCCGTGCTTACTGTTGATGAGCCTGTATTTACAAACTACGCGGCAAGACCGAGGTGATATTGGGGAGAGAAGCAGAAAAAAAAATGTGGCTGCCAACGGAAGACCCGACGCGAATTGGACAGAGATTCCGCATGCGATGCAGCAATGGAGTGGATTTGTTCCTTCTAGTGCCCTGACCATATTTCCTCAACCGAGTTTCACTCCAAAATTGAATCGTTCGCGGATCGATTGGTAGCACTCCCTATCACCCAAAAGAATCTCCTCAAGCATTCATTAGTACGTGACCATGTCGACGAGTGATGTTGAACTAGAATTCAACCGACTGTACTGGCTTCGAAACGAGACTCTCGACACCCACCTGCAGAATACGGGCTTCCCATCACCAAATCCCATGCCCATAATGCTGATTGAAACTGAAATAGGAGTCCCTCTTCACCTTTATTTTCGCTGATGGACTGACTGGTCAACTTTCACTCAGAATGTGGATCCACGGACTTCACGCATCGCATGGATGTCACCTCTGGATTCCACTGTAGCGACAGATATCTCCCGGACTTCGCGCGCGGACTCGAGTCGAACCTACCGAGGTACGAGGTTTGATTGTTTGTAGCGTCTGTCTACGAGAGACTAAGTCGAACCCCGTCGACGCAAGGTAGCTCCCCCATCCTATTCTTATACATATTATATCTTGCATGGACCTACAAACGGACCTCACGGACTCGGCTCGCCGTATTTCTCTATAACTGCCCTCCACTGTATCGTGCTCATCGTCCTCACTGTATTTTCACTAGTCTATATATGTGATAATATTGTACCACGATCGTTGTACATGTAGTTATCGCTATCAAATATATTTCGCTTTCTGGGTTGTGGTTTCTTCGACTCCGTGCCATCCGCTCCAGGACCTTCCGCCCACAGTTGATACACAGACGCTGGGTGAGTGGACCCAAATGGGAATTTCATATCTTATCGCATTGCAAGAGATAAGATCTTATCGTACTTACACTCACGATTCAACCAGAGCAAGTCACTCCTTCGGCGTAGGAGGTGTGTTTTAAAAAAAATAATCTTTTTCATGCACCTAGGACTCAAGACCCGCCCCGGAACCGAACAGACCCGCAAGTACCGTCGCAAGGTCAATGTGAGATTCAGAAAAGAAACAGAAAATATGCGCAGTTGTGGAGGCCACGATCGCCGGACCCGACCCCGAATCGAACGGGAATTCTGCAAAGAGCGAGACGATATGAGCCATGAAGGGCGGGTGCGCCCCAGCGCAACGAGTCTGGCTGAAGCGTGCCGAGTACCGCCCATCGGATCCGCCGCTTCGAACTCGAACGCACGAATAAGCGTGAAGAGCAGTGCTTTGAGTCTGTTTAAGCACGAAGCACGGGTTATTCAATCACATACTAGAGAGTAGAGGGATACATGCTCAACGAGAGAGAACCAGAACCCCATGCCTGGCAAAGGTAAGTAGATTGGCCCATACGCCGGGGACGAGGCTACTACGTCTGGGAGATTCTCCCAGCGCTTGGGTCTGTTGAAAGATTAGATGATCTTTGGGTTGAATAAATCGCCGGTTGGTTGATTTGACATACTTGAATTCGCCCGTGTCTTCGCCCCAGATTTCCGTGTCCGTGTTGCCGGCCAAGATGGGGATGTGGATCATTTGGCCCTTGGGGATCTTACGGGAGAGTGAGAGCCATAAACGTCCGGAGGGGGCATGAACGAGGCTGTTGTGTGATTTACCCGCCTTTGTCAACATCGGATTTCGAGGTTTCGAAAGAGGAACTACGTCGTCCTCCATTGCCATCCTGTGCATGAACACGGCAGGAGTACGGAAACCTGAGCCAGAATAATCTCAGATGAAGTATCCCTGCCCGTGTAGCTGGTCGCTCACGCATAGACACTCTCACGATGATTTCGAGATATGGGAGGGAGTTGAGCTCTTCCATGAATGGGTTGTCCGTCGAAAGAGTGAGGAGTTCTTGGCGTAGTTTAAGCTGGACTGCGAGGTGCTGCGAGAGAGCGTGCAGTGCCTACGCAGTCGCGATGCTACGAAGAGAGCATTAAATAAGTTTTCAACAACAATTAGGTAGATGAAACGAAGCCCTCGTCGTTTCGTGTCCGGCGACAAAGAAGGTTGGGATCTCTGCGCATCGGAGCGAGTCCTCCACACAGGCCCTGTGTAGCTACGTGAGTGAGGTGTTGACTTCCAGGGAGACCGGGAGACATGTTCGCTTTGACGAGGACGGACACCAGGTCCCGCTTGACGTCCAGACCCTCAAGCTTGGCATTTGCTTTACTTTCCATCACAATCTGGGTTGCAATGCCGTCCATTTTGGCCTGCGCGTTCCGGGTTGCCCTCCACGGTGCCGACTGTGAACCAGAGTTAGTCAGAAGAAGTGCCGATGGTCGTGGAACTCGCTTGGCGTCCATTGGTCTCGAGCACATCGAAATCATAGTTGAAGCCTAGGTTGGGATGTGGTGTGAATCACGATTTCCAACGCCATGCGTCTCAGCCCGGAAAAGACGTCGACTTGTTCGCTATCCTGTTTCCCAAGTGCGATCTGTTGGGACCAAATATCCCGCAACGATGTGATCACAGAGTGCGTATGAGCCAGGACTCCGTCTGACTATACAATACGCACTTGAACAGCTCTAACAAAAATCTTCGTGATGAGGCGGATTTGTGCCACACCGAAAGCCGGAGTCTAAATATCGATTTGCATTGTGCCCTAACGAGGGGATTTGCGTTAGCTTACCATGATTCTCCAATCGTCGGTTGAGGGCATGGGTCCATTACGCACAGACATACCTGGTGTGTACGTTGATCCAGCTCTACCGAAATGAGTCTGGTAAAGCAGATGAACTCCGAGCCTTCTGTGTCCGCTTAGGATTTACCTTTTCCCAATAACATAGCTGCATTGAAGCGGGTAGACGGTAAGACGGTGCTCTCCGATAAATGGTACCGTTGTTGACGATATGAGGTGGTGCCTTGATGGCAGACGTGTCCAATTCGCTCATCTGGCGAGGAATTCAGACGGAATCGGGCCTAATATAACTCACAGACGCTGAACAGACGCTTGAACTTGAAGGCGGGACCGAACTCTTCTCACCACTTGTCGGTCAACTTGGATCATCCTGGAAATATAATGGTCTAGGCGGAATACCCAACGAGTACGTGTCGTAGACGTTACCATCATGTCTTTGAAACTGCCGAACATCCAGCTCGAACGCTGTGGACCTACGGCATGGCGAAAGCATGGCAATAAACGGAGGGTACTAGGTGGTAAGACACAGACAGAGATCTGCAGGAGGATTTGAGAGACCATGCGAGAGTCCATGGCCGTTCCAAGGTCTATCGTTGGTGATAACGGACGGTACTTGCCTCCCATTTTATAGAAGAACAGTGCCGAGAAGTTGTCAGGAGCTGTTACTTCATTCGGCGTTTCAACATCGTCATGAAAAGGAAAATAATCCCGGGTTCTCAGCTGCGATGCGCTGCAAATGAAGATTTGGGCGTCTGAGCACATAACGCGTTGTGTGAGCGAGGGCCCAGGAATCGGTTTTCGAGATGCTACTGCTGTTGGTTCACCGATAGACAAGAGATTTCCATGTGCAGGGCCTGTTGCGACCAAGTTCACGCGTTCAACGCAGTGGCCAAGCAGTGGTGGCAAACTGAGTGATTGTCGGATCAGTGATAGTATAGTCACTTGACACAGGTTCCTACCCAGCCGCGGTTCCGAGGCTCACAATCCCTGTAGCGGTAGTTAGATTGAATACAGAGATTTTGACTGACCGGAAATTTCGGACCGTGTTATGTGTGATGTTACTGTGACAGAAAGTTGGAGGTGAGCCTCTCCACGGCGGCTGGCCGATAACATTTACAAACAACATAGCCACATTTGCCATCAATTCAAAAGAAATTCACCATGGTGTCTTCAACATCTTAGGAATATTGATCTGCTGAACCCAGAGAGTCATGAAAGTGTATTCAAGCTCATCTGAAAGTTAATCTCATTTTTACTCACCTGAATTCATCTCTTGTAGCATGAATTGCCATGTTTTGGTAGCCTTTGGGGAAGAACTTCTCAGAGACTTGTGTTACTGGTCCCACCTTTCAGTATAGTCTGTATATGACAATATATCATGCCTTCAACAGCTCAAAGTATTTTATATACCATGGTGGAGCATGCATGTTGAATTTCTTTTGAATTGATGGCAAATGTGGCTATGTTGTTTGTAAATGTTATCGGCCAGCCACCGTGGAGAGGCTCACCTCCAACTTTCTGTCACAGTAACATCACACATAACACGGTCCGAAATTTCCGGTCAGTCAAAATCTCTGTATTCAATCTAACTACCGCTACAGGGATTGTGAGCCTCGGAACCGCGGCTGGGTAGGAACCTGCACTTGACAGTGAAAGCCACGATGATCAGGTCATCGGCCCGAGCAACCGCACGCCGGCAGAAACGGCACACTCATCTACGCCCCAGGCGCCTCCCTCCAAAAATTCTCTCCTACGTGTACTATTTCACTTATAAGCGTCACAACGAGCCCAGGCGCCATCTCTTTACCGTTTTCAACGATACAACTCCCTTTGTCTGCTCCGCCTTTATCTTGTGTGCCGCTCCCGACCGACGCCGATGACGCCTCCTGCCCCAGTCCTATTCCCGAAGCATGGCGACGCCCCCGCGTGCGCGTATCTCCAGCCTTGAGCCGCCGCGCCATGCCTAGGCGCCGAAGTCGCGTGCTGCGCGCGGCTCACCAACGCCTTCCGCTTCTGCTTCCACTCCAAGTGCTGCTTGGTCTACGTCATCGCCTGCATCAACCACCCTCTAACCCCCGCCAACCTCCGCCTCGCCTCCCTCATCGCGCGCGGCATTGTGGCGAACCTCTCCCACCACGCCCTTGACCCCACTTTGTCGTTATCGGATATGGAGCAGCAGCATCTCCTCCTATGCGCGCGCCTGCAAGCGCTCCTTGCTCTGCACAGGCACCATCTACGCGTGTCCACCTCGACGCGGATGTCGACGGGTATTGCATCGCCAACATACGCGCCCTCGGTCCTTCTTTCGGGGAGGGAAGGTGTGGACCTCCCGCTATCGACGCCAGCGCCGTCCGCTCCTTTGTGCTTCATTGCCACTGCCGGGCGCGCACGCTCCAGCTCGCACGGGAGCGCCAGTGCGGCTCTGGAGATGCCTGCGCCGGCGGGAGGGCAAGAGGCGGCCGGGTGCGGGGACGAGGAGGATGTTGGCGCGGCGGGCATCGAGGCTCAGTGTGGCAAGCTAGCCCCCGCTCCTTAGCTGGCAATCGGGGGCGGGCGAGGGGGGTGGGCGTCGGTCACGGATTCACGTCTACGACTCGTTGCATTGTCGAGCTCGGCCTCGATAATCATGGATCCCCGAACTGCGCATTGACCTGATCACTCGCCACGGTAGCTCGAGGCTCGCTCCACCTCCGCATTTGCCACGTTTCTGCGTACGTCGAGCCGACTTCCTCACTCATCTGCAACTCAATCGATGTCCACCGCCGCCATCGATGCCCACCAAGCCTCAATTCCGAGCCATCCGCTGCGAAGTGTGGGCTTAATCGTTCGGTCCGCACGTGTTCGCTCGCTCGCACGCCTGCGACTGGATTCACATTCACGCACTGCGCGAGTGCCGCCTTCGCATCCCATTTCCCCTACCACACCCGCACGACACGACGCGAGACCTTATCTCACCCCACTGTATCCCCCGCACTCACTCATCTTTCTACGACGCCTTCCGCCCAATCCGTCTTTTTCTGACGATACCCCGCCCCATCTCGCTTCGCCATGTATCTCGAGCACAGCACTCGGCATTCCTCCATTCACGTCCCTCGACGAACCGAAGCGCCACTGCGACTGCATATTCACGGACCGTGCGGATCGCGCGGACCCCAGCTATATCGTCGACTTCGCGCTCGCACGCCCGACCGCCTGCGTCTCCACGTTACACCCATCCTATACTTATATCGTATCACATCTTTCATGGACCTACGTACGCACGGATTTCACGTACTTGGACCACGGACATCATTATTCGTACCAAGTATTTCTAACGTGCACTCACTGTCTCTTCATCAGTCCTGTACATTGCACATTGTAGCACCACGATCATCTGTACATGCCGCATTTTCGTTACCACTCTGGGCTGTGGTTTCCTACCACTGCGAGATGGAAAGGAGGAGTGAACCTCATTTGGGAATATCGTATCTTATCTTAAGGCTACGGTTATCTTATCTCGTCGCGATCTTATCGCACTCAACCTGAAAGCAAAAGGATTCAAGTCGTTCTTCCGCAAAAGTGGTTGAGGCGCGGGTGCAGTCTCAGCCGGAAGCTTTCTCCCTTCCCCCTCCCCTTTCCCTTTCCCTTTTTTCAAAAAATAAGAGGTGGCGAAGACCCGACCCCGAATCGAACGGGGTTCCGCAAACGAATTAAAAGCCCACTTATGAAGGGCGGTGCGCGCAGCGCGGCGGGTCTGGGTTAACAGAAGTGTATATTTAATGTGGCATATCCTTCGGAGGGTTCAATCAAGAATAATTCTTCAAGGTTCTTTTTGAAAAACAAGGTGTGGAGGTATTTACGACCCGCCCCTGAGTCGAACGGGGTCCCACAAAAACTGAGAAGCACAGTTATAATGGGTGGAGCGGGGCGCCCGCGTAACGGGTGTGGTTAACTTGGGCACTCAACGTGGTACCATTGGAGGATTGAGTCGACTTGGGGAGATGAGTTTAATTTTCATTCAAATGTCACAGCCTGGGTGCGAGAAAGCAGGACGGATTTTCAATTGGGGGTGCGACCCCACCCGGACGATAGATATGCCTATCCTCAGCTCTAGACTTTGTCTTTCATTCCAAAAAAAAAAAAAACCCGAATTACTTCGCCTGACCCCTACCGAATCGAACCAGTGCTCCACAATACTCACCTTCTGGATCCGCGGAGAATCGGAGAGACCGAGGTGAGATTCGGAAGAGAAGTAGAAAAACAAACGTGGCTGCCACCGGAAAACCGGACCCCCGAATTGAACCGGAATTCCGCATATGATGCGACGAAGCGACTGAGTGGCTAACGAAGAGCGGGTGCGCCCAGCGCAAAAGGTCCGTTTTAATTGTGCGTTTGCCGTCGTATCATACGGGGGTTTGGCAAGCCCTTCTACGCATTACCCGCCCCGGAATCGAACCGGTATCCTACAAGACTTAAGTATTTCGGGATAATCGGAGGTGGATACACCCAGCGCTACTGGATACCCAGCTTCATAGGGGTAAAAAAACACTTGCTCTCCTCCGGAGTTGTGAACATAATATATAGTGAACATAATATAATGTTCAGTGGTCAACAAAATTTGTAAAGGGAATCCATAGATGGCACAGTTCATCTTCGAACTGGTAATTGAGTCCAGTGTGCCATGCTGAGGGTGAGTCTGAGATCAGGGAAAAAGTTAGGGCACCGGTTGTGATTGTGGCCGTGATGACGTCAAAGTTCGTAAACGGGATTCATGAATGGCACACTTAGTTGAGCTGTTAATTGAGCAAAACTTGGAGTGTGGGATCTGTGCCAAAGGGATACATGCCAAAGCGGAAAAGTAAGAGCTTGCCCAGAAAATTCAGTGTGATGAGATCAAGATCACGGGAAAATGTTAAAGACTTGATCAAGGGTGCAATCAGGGAAGTCGTTGGGGAGTCAATCTGGATAAGCACAGAGAAAAGAATATGCAACTTCAGGAGGGAAAGGATTCGGGGTGTCAGCTGAGTGAAAGTTGAACCAAGGCTTCAATGTCCTACCTGAAAAGATGGTGTTGATGAATGCAAGGCCGGTAAGTGGATTCTGTTGAGTGTCAGATCAAGTGTCATAGAATTCGAAATACATTCAGACATGAAACTTGCACCTCCGCAAAAGGATATATTAAAAAACCTAGTAATTTTATAAAGGGTTTGATTTGATATACCTGTCATTTGAGAGAATCTATTTACGACCGACACAGAAGACCAAGTGAGAAGAGAATTGAAAAAAAAGGAAAAACAGAAAAAACAGGGGTACAGAGGCAAGGAGCCACAAAACTGGTTCTCTGGAGACATCATCACCGAGGTCCTGCCACTGTGAGGTTGAGAGATTTCACTTGCTGAGCAAAGAAGGACAAGCATACAAGCACCTTTGATTCAAGGAAATTTCCCAGAGAAAATCCAGTTGGGTATAAGTCAATGCATGGGTCCGGATGGAACACCAATGATTCATGAAAACACAGAGAAATGCGCAGGAGTGCATGGTTTTAAGGTCTTTGGCCCAATGGGCGGCTGTGCTTTGGGGAGAGGATGTAATCATTGACATTGGAACTGGATGCGGGAAAACCCTTCACTTCACATTACTGCTCCTCTTGAGTGCAGAAGACATTTCAATGATTTTTTCCTTGCTCAGTGCTCTCATGATAGATCAGGCAAATTTTTTCTCTGTTTTTTATGGTATCAATTCTCACTCATCATTAGACTGCCTCAGCCAAAATCCTCACAGTTGCTGTGTGCAGTGAAACCTTGACTCAGTTGGGTGAAGACAAAGTGTATGAGGTAAGCAGCAAGCAATCGTATTTACAAAGATTGTTGTTGATCAACGACAGGATATTGTGTCTGGGAAATTTCGGCAGGTCATAGTCTCCCCAGAGACTGCGACATCAGCAGCATTTCGCAAATCTGCACTCTCAAAGCCGCAATTTACAAGCAAGTGTCAGGGGAATCCCCACTTGGGCTGCCCTGCACGCCCCCCTTCCAGCTTCCACTCCGGCTCCAGATCTAGTTCCGGCCTCGCACACCCATTCTCCATCCCGTGTTCCGGCTCCTGTTCCAGCCCCGGCTTCTGTTTCAGCCTGACACTCATGCTGGGACCTGGCATGTGATCAAGCACAGCACCATTGTAGACACCTCCGGACACATGCTACTGGGTAGTACCTAAATAGTATATAAGGTTTGCCTAGCATGGGAATCCTCATCCTTTCTTCTCTTCAGATTCCCCCGCTAGGTGCATAGTATTCCTGCTGATAGGGTGTGTACCAAAACATGCATGAAAACACCAGGTTTTATTTCATTTTGAACCTATTAGTGGGCAGAAGTGAGGCATTAGATTATGAGCGTACACCCTCCCTGGGGTGGTAGGCTACACTATTGATGACTGAAAGTCAGTGTAACAAAGCAACTATGAAGAATTGAGTAGACTTGACAAGGCAGCCCAAAAGGCTATTACGTCCTGACTATGATATTCTACACTGAGCCATAGAGGGTGGTGGTAAACCATTGTCTTATGCGCTGGAGGTGAAACATCAGGGAACTAAATTATTGACTTGCCACTTTGACTTGCCACTTCAATGGCCTCTGAATAGTCTGATGAGTATTAAAGAAAGATATACAAAGTCAGAACTGGTACAATGTCATGAATCATCTTTTCATTCTACTTCCAGAACCCGAACAACCCAAACAACCCGATCATTGATCAGATCAACTATCTGATCAATTGAACCAGGATACTGTTTTAGGATCCCTAACGATTTCGATCGGTTCCCTGACCTTCGGGTTCCCGATCGCCCCTCTACGTTCATATACTTCATTTACTTTGCATTAATCTTGTCTGTTGTCGTTGGACACTGTACCTTAATTTACAACCCCTAGGGACTTGAGTATATAAGCTGTATTTAATTCCCTGTATTTTACACTGTTCTAGTCTAAACTCCAGGCTTATTCATTTGGGAACTCTTCGTGCTTCAGTCGCCTTCGTCAGCTCAGAACCCAGAATCTGCTCTGTGCTGACAAAAGAATAGTGTCTCTACACGGTGTACCCGACTGGACGTAACACGATGAGCTACGACTATGTGCTCCCCTCGATAGAGAGCTTTGGTGCCCTAACCGGCTACGAGAGGGACAGTGTCTTGCTGCAGGCCCTACAACACGCGGGAGGGCAATTCGGAGTGATGCAGGAGGAACTGGGGAACTTGCGCGGAGAGAATCATCTGCTCCATGAGGATAACACCCATTCACAACAACTCTTGCACGATGCCCTCGTAGCCTTGGGAAGAGCCTCTATGGGAGGGCCCAGGGAGACTAAACAGGTGAAGGCGGCCTGTGTTGCCGTCCCTACCCCATTTAATGGAGACTCCGAATTGGTGGACTCCTATCTGGCGGAGTGCTGGTTGCACTTCCTGGACAACCTGACGTACGAGAGGGACAGCGCAAAGATCGCCTTTGTCCTGTCCTACATGAAGGAAGGATCGGCAGCGGCATGGGCCAACAACGTTGTGCAGGCCATGCACAACCCGAGAGACCCCGATACCCCGCTGTATTGGAGTTACGAGGGCTTCGAGAAGAATCTCATTGATGCCTTTAAAGGAGGGTCACAGGTGGAAATTGCGCAGGCTAAAATTGAGAAGCTGCGCCAGGGTGCGGGAACGGCCACGGAGTACTTCACGCTCCTGGACACATACAACAACACTGCGGGTTATGATGAAACCACGTTTATCCGGATCCTCATACAAGGGTACCGATCACCTGTGGCGACTGGAAGGTGGCAGCCATCAAGCACAACAGGTTGCATCGCGCCTTCCGCGTTATGGATGGCGCGCTTCGCGATCGACCTGTCACAGTGCCCAAGGTGCAACAGAACCAGAACCATTAGATTTTCGGCTGTTTGTAACGGTGGCATTGTAGAAATTCAGATTGCATCCACAGTGAGTAAGTAATTTAGGAATCTGAGAACATGCAGTGCACTACTACACTACATGTTCAAATCCCATTGGGTTCTGAGAGAATTGAGAACAGAGAAAAATAGGAAATCCAGACCAAATGTGATGGGCATAATTGTAATAACGGAATACAACAAAACAAAACAAAACAAAAAACCACTATTGGTATCTGTACTGCTTCCGAAGCTACAAATTTTGTATACAACTAGTGAAAGCTCACATTGTGAGTTGATTAAGGGGTTTGCCGATGAATTCCACCTGCTCCTCATTTTCAAGGTGAGCTAAATTGCCAGAAGGGACATCAAGCCTCATCAGATAAGCTATGTTCTCTCTGTGATGGTCCAGAACATTGCTGCCAACAGAAGAAAGTCTGTCATCAACACATTGAACCTCCTTCACCTGAGATGATCTTTCAAAGAGTGGCCTTGCTGTCTCCCAAAGCTCGACTGCTTTCAGCTGATCCCCACACTTGTTGGAAATGTCGCCAAGTCTAAGCATACATTCTGCTCTGCTTTTATGGACATCCATATAGGTAAATGCTTCAAGGGCAACAGTGAACAAGCTAATAGCAGTGCCCTCATCCTTCTTTGCAAGGAACATCTGCCCAAAAAACTGTAGAGCTTTGTAAACTTGTAGCTTTTCTTTTGATCTGAGAGAATGTACAAGAAATATGGTTGTCCAGACAGGTGTTGATTTATCTGCACCCCAAAAGCTGGCATTGGCCAATCGTTGAAGACAGAACAACTTGATTTCACTGTGTTCTATGGATGTCAAAGACTTTTCAAGAAGTCTCTTTGCTGCTGGTAGATCCTTTTCCCTGATATACAGATCTGCAAGTGCAGCATCACAACAGATTATCAATAGCTTAACATTGAGGGCAGTGAATATTGATCTGGCAAGATCAATCTTTCTCTGCACATCATATTTTTGAATTCCCATTAACACCTCAATTTCAGCCACATTGAGCAATGCAAAAGCATGCCCATAGGCATGATGATCTTTAGACATCTGAAGCATCTTGGTATGAATTTTCCAGGCTTCACTATATTCTGATTTACACTTGTGGACATCAGCCTGAGTGTTCATCAAGGCAAGATTGAGTTCAGCACCAGACATACCACAAAGACTAAGGAGACTCTGCGCACTGATGCTCAAAGAGAGACTTTGTTCATAGTAACCAAGCTCTTTCCAGCACCGGGCTTGTAAATGGACAACATCTGCTTCTCCATATAAATCCCCAGAAACCCTTGACAGCTTTTGGCATTCACGTGCATCCATTTGCGCTGCAGAATATTGTCCAGACCAAATTTTAATCCATGCAAGCTCACATAATCCGTGACCATGTCTTCTGATGTTACCAGTTTGAGTCGCCAAGGATATAAGTCTTTTGCACATATTTGCAGCCCCAACAAGATCATTTTTGATATTGTAATAGTAATTTGACATGCAGAGATAAAATCTGCCTAGAAAGTCCAAGTGTTAGTTCCCATAGATGAAGTTCAGACAGAGAGCACACATTTCAGATCTGGATCATCAAAGTCCTTGAAAAGCTCCACAACTTGAGAAACCAGGGCCTCAAGATCGGAGATTGGATAATATCACCACAGGCGGATTGAATCAATCAAGAAGTAAGCCTTGAGATGATGATCATTGAGCTGTGGAAGAAGGTCTTGGATTTGGCCCATCAAAGGAGTCTGCACTTGCAGGTTAACAAGGCTGAATTGGCTTAAATAAAATACACAGTAAATGCTTTTTGACAGGACTGGTTGCTTCTGCTTTAGACCCCATTGTAGGACATTCTGAATATTGGTGAGATTTAATTTTATTCGGGGAATTATGCTGGAACTCGACTGGGTTCCCACATAATCCATATAGAATTTAAGCATCTCCTGGAAGTATTTGAAGAGGCTCTGAACAAGATGATCCCCAGGGGGTTGGTGCTGTTGCAGGTATTCCCGGATGGGCATTAGTACCTTCAGTCTTTTATGCTCATCACTGTAGGCCAGAGCAGTAGACTTCAGGGTTGTTTTGCATTTAAGAATATTTTCCAATGGTAGTTTACTTTGGATGAGATCTACATCTGTGAGGCCATCTGGGAGTATTGCCAAGAGGCTCAAGAGTTTGTGTGAATGAGGAATTGATTGGATTCGAGGGCTCAATAATGACATGGAAATGGACAGGTCCAGGTTGGATCTTTTGTCAAAGCCATCTGATATCAGGGAGGTCTTTTCTTTGTCCCAGCGGAATAATACATTTGAGCAACCTTCAGTGTCAGCCAAATGGGCAAGTAGACTGATTGCAAGTGGCATGTTGTCTGTCAGGGAGAGGATTTGGTCAACCTCTTCCAGGCTGTTTTGACTATCTGCAATATCAACAAATGTGAGACGAGCTGCCTCCTGATCCAGCGGTTGCAAAGCTTTCAAAAAGGGTCTAGTCCATAGGACTTTTGCAGGCTGTTCTGCTCCTCGCATGGTAATCTGGGATAAGATGAGTTGAGAGCGAGATTCAAAAGCCATTTAACTTACCATCAGTGCAAGGTGCTCCACACCTGTGAGCAGTGACAGTAATTCTTCAATGTTGACACGAGAACTTGCTGGCTCCCACGAGGTCTCTAGTTCATCTAAAATCAAGAGACTCGGTGGATTGTTTGTGAAATACTGCAGTAGTGCTTGGGTGAGATTTTTGCCAGGCTTCAGTCCCAGATGCCCTCCAATCAGGTTCACCAGTTCAAGTTTAGTTGTTGCAGAGTTGCAAGCAACAAAAAACCTATTCTGTACATATCTGGCCATGATATCTGGGTGGTGCAAGACAGCTCTTGCTAGGGAGGTTTTTCCCATACCGCCTGCACCCAAAATTGCTATCCTTGGAATTCCAATGTTAAAAAGGTGAAGGATGTCTGTAAGCTCAGACTCCCGGCCATGGAAGATTTTTGGCTCTGATGGCAGCATTGAGATTGAGTTAGAGCTTTGAAATAAAGTGATAAGTATAATCCAAAGACACTCTAGGACAGGTGGATGTCGTACCTACTGGAGGACAAAGAATGATGTCCGCTTATCTATGAAACAGTAGGTTTGCATCTGGTGACACACATAGTCCAATTACTTACTGTGGATGCTCTTTCTGAAGCAGTTGCTTCAGAGAGTTTTTCAATCATATCAAGTACTTCTTGATGTCTCTTTTGTGCATCTTTCTTCATCTTCGCAATGTCCGGAAAAGCCCTGGTTCCTTCAATCTATGAAAGATATGTATCTATGATTTTTTGCTACACATAATTGACAACAAACCTGAAAGAACTCAAAGCTTTGTTGTAGTCCAGCTTGGCAGTCTTTCAGTAGTGTGCTAATTTCGCCCTGCCGGAAGAAGCTTTTCACTCTGTTCCCCTTTTGTTGGGCCTCTACAAAAGTGTAGCTTTTGTGAAGGATCCTGATTTCAGTGGTTAATGTATAGTAGATTTCCAATGGATAAGGACAGTACTCTGTGAATCTCCCAACATGACTGAGCACTTCTGGAGGCATTTCTCCACCTGCATCTGACCTGATATGAAGCATCACAATTTCATTCAGCAATTTGTGGATTTGCTCCAGAAGCTGAACACAGTCATCTTTGTGTTTGGTAACAGTCTAGGGAATGACTGAGCTTCCCATTGATGCAAGTGTCTTCCACAAAACTCACCTGGATATTTTGCAGGACAGCTTGGGTTGTGTTGATTATAGCACCTAAGAATGGAGTTTGGATGCTATCTGCAATGATTTCCAAGGTATTTGTGGCCATAGTCAAGCCTGTCACCACATTTGCCAATCGATTCTGGGTGATGATAGACATGGGCATATTGGGTGCAGTGACCTTGTGAAGTGCTGGCCTTTATATGCTTATCTGTGGGTTCCCAGTGTCACATCAACCTGCCCGAAATGCAACACCGACATGACAGCTCACCCCATGTTCCAGATGGATATCATTGGACTGATACCACTCAATTGAAAATGACATGTGCCACTTTCTACTCTCTGTCCCGCTCAAATTCAGCAGCATCTTTGATTGGTTGATTGCCAGGCAAGATCTACAATCCACTCCACCTCTGACACACTTCAGACCCCCAGCTATTTCAGATTCTGCTCCCAGAATCAGGCCATAGTCTTCGGCAGTCAATTACAGACCTACGGTTTGACAGGATTCCGGGGTAGCAGTATGTCTGGTTCGGTTGGGGCTGGGTAACCCACACCCTTGAAGAGATCATTGTTATCAACAGTATTGCATTAACTGGCCTCCTCCGTTCAGGTCCCAAGCCAGAGAAAATGGATCTTTCCGACTAATTAATAACCACTCAATTCTCCACATGTGTGTGCAGTTTTTCTTCTGCCGCCGATACCGGTTCAAATGTCTTTTTTTGGCCCTCACGTGAGAATCAAAACTGGGCAGTAAAAAAGTCCAAACCTCAAATATCCATGCTATGAAGGTCTGTGGTGCCGGCCGCATCCATATCTGATTCAGTGGCGATGGAATTTTGAAGATTGTAGAACCCCGTTTGATTCGGAGGCGGGTTGTAGGTTGTTGGCACCTTTTGTTTTCTTTTTCATCTTGTATTGCTGCCACACAAGGGGTCCTTCAAATTCGAGTCTCAAATGAGAGGTTATGCAGACCCGTAGCACCGGGTTCCTTCACATCTGGTTCAAATGCCGGCATCGAGTATTATTGTGGAACACCCCTTCGATTCGGAAGCGGATCTTGGATGGGCGGGCAGGCAAGACTTTTTTCTCTCTCTCTCTCTCCCCACCTCCCCAATATAAACTGAAAAGTTTGGTGTATTTAAGGGGTCACAGATGAGGGTGTAAAGACCTGTGGCACTGGATGCCTTCACATTCCATGCCGCCGATATTTGGAATTGGTGTGGAATCCTGTTCGATTCGGGGGCAGGTCATAACTCTGGGGCATGGGAGATTTTTTTTCTGCAAATACACAATACAACCAGAAGATGCTGTATAGGTACCGAGCTTTCCCGAGGAGAGTTATGGACTTACAGCACTTCGTGCTGCTTCCACATCCCAGATGGTAGATCCGGAAAACCTAATGTAGAACCCCGTTCAATTCGGGAGTGGGCCATGTATCACTGGCAATGAGAGTTTCGGAGGCTTTTCTCGTTCATCTCCAACTGCAATAAAAGATGTACGGAACGAGTCCCCGGGATCCCGCAAATGCGAGAAGAATAAGTACAGGTCTGGAGTGTTTGGTGCGTCCGTGCTGTGTTTGTGGAACCGTGGTTCAGGGGTGGGTCTTGAAATGCGGTGACAGCATTTCTTTTGGAATGAGTGCGAGCGGCCCCGGGGGCGAGTTGCGAGGGTCTATGCAAGGTCTATGTACAGCGAGTCATTTTTTCTCCGGGAGTTGCTTCAAGATTATGGTACACGAATTTATCTTCTTCTACTTACTTTCCTGATCCGCGCGCGGGAGGTTGGTAACCGTCACCTGATCGCGATTTACGGCCGCAACACGCTTCTGACATCATCGATACATCATCGTCATCAACGAGGCTCGTCAACGCGTCAACATCCTTCGTTCTGAGCTGTGGTTCGCCGACTGAATTGTTATCATCACCGCCTCCTCTGTCGCTTCAAGGCTCCCCGCGGCCAGCTTCGATGGCACTCAGAAGTCTTCGACGATCTCTTGAGCATCCCTCAACCCAAAGATCAAGATCTGTACGATGGCTGGCCCTGGGCCGAAGCCTACAATTGTCCTTCCGACGTCTCCTTCCTGCGAACGCTCTACGATGGCCTGTGAGTACCCCGTTAAAGCGTTTCCGTCAGTTGGGCCTTGGGCGTTGTTCCCACTTCCCCGCCGTCCCGTCCTGCGCCTCTCGACCAAGTATCTTGTCGAGCACCTTCGCCAGCGCTGCATGGCGCGCCTCGAGGTCGACTGGCCGTCCACCCTCGTCGTCTGGGACCAACGCGAACAAGCCGCCACCGACGCCTTCGGGCACTACCAGCCGCGCGCCTCTTGCCCGCACCCCCTCCTCGTCATCGACCTCGCCCTCGCTCTCGGCCCCGACCTCGCGCACCTCCTCCCCGCCGCGCTGTACGACCTCTCGCGCTAGGGCCCAGCAAGATCCTATCCGGCACCCCCGCCCCGCCGCTCTCCCTCGCCCTGCCCCCGTCCCACCCCGCCTTTGCTGCGCACACCCGTGCCGCGCGCAAACCCACGCCCCCCGCGCCCGCGCTCCTCCTCACGACCTTCCGCGGGCGCGAAGCCGCACAGGCCTACCTCGCCGCCTTCATCTCCACGCACCTGCACGCACGTGCGCCAGCCCCGCTCTGCGCGTACCTCGAGGACGAGCCGCCCGCGCGGCACGCGTGCCGCGAGTCGTTCTACTTCATCATGCTGAACGTGCTGCGCAGCGTCGGCGGCATCGCGTGCGGGCGCGACGCGGACCCGCTGTTCACGCTGCTGCAGGCGGTGGAGATGCTCGAGCGGACGGACTTTAGCGATGGGACGCGGGTGTGCGGGTTGAGGATGTGTGCAGCGTGTAAGGTGGATTTTAGGGAGTGTGCGGGGCGGGCGAGGGAGGAGGTGTGGGGGCTTTTGCCGGGGTGGTTTGGGCTTGAGGGGGAGGGGCAGGGGAGGGCGACCCAGCAGAGGGAGGCAAGGGAGGAGATGGCTATGGATATGTGAGAGGGTGGGGATTGGCGAGGACACGGACATGCATACGCCCTTTTGGATTTCATCTATTCATTCATTCATTTATCTGTATCCAGACTATATTCTCGGTAGCGGAGAATCACATTCGTTTCGGTTCATACATTCATTTGGTGCGAGCTAGGACATGGGATCGTTCTACCAAAGTCGTATGGATGTGTCCCATGTCGCCGTGTGTCACTTCTGCTCGTCGGCGTCTGTACCGGAAGATCTACGCTGCAGTCGTCGCGGTCGCCGTCCCAGTCAGAACGGGAGTCGTCGATCCCGTCCCGGAGCGTTGTGCCGATGTCGGAGGTGGTGGGGAACGTCGTGATGTCGGTGGTGAAGAAGACGGTCGAGCAGGGGAGACAGAATGCTGGAGTGGATAGGCGAGAAGGGGTCCGTCAGCATACGATACGATATACGGTAGTGGGAGGAGGAGTGGGATGTAAGTGGGGAGGGGAGAGAGGGTGTAAGTAGGGAGGAAGGGGAGGGAGGAAGGCAGAGAAACTGGAAGGGAGGTGCGTGGGCGGCGACAGCGTGTGCGAGGTGGGCAGGGACAGCGGGTCCGGGACAGCGTGTGCGGATGGGAGGGTGCGGAAGGAGAGAGGAGGGAGGAAAGGAAGAGAGGGACGAAGGAAAGGAGGGCAGGCATGTGCACTGTGCGCGCGCGCGTGGAAAGGAAGGGTAGGGAGGCGTAGGGCCGCAAAGGGAAGGGAAGGAAATGAACGATGAAAGACGCGACGCACTCGTAGTCAGAAACGGGATTGTCTCGCACCAGCAGGTGGTCGTGAATGAGATGGCGGGGGCCGGTGCTGCTGTTACCGCGCGGGCGAGCTCGATGGGGGCGGCGGTTATTTGCACGGGTGGGGGAGCTGCGTTGGGATTTCAGTGAAGGGAGGGGGAGGGGAAGGGTAGGGAAGACGCGCACCAGCGCAAGGCTCACGCCGACCAGGGAGGAGATCACGAGGGCTGGGAGCATTGCTGCGCAGGATGAGAGAGCGGCAGGAATGGATAATTCTCCGGGGGGGAATCTATATGCATTCTTCTTCGTTCGACGGCCTAATAGGCCTAGGCGGGAACCCGGAAGCGTATCGCATTGAATCATATCGTCCGTGTCGCAGCAGCTTCAGGAGGCCTGGCGCATGCTCGGGATTCGATGAGGTTGTTCCGAGTCTCAGTGCGCGGAGAATCTCCATCCAAATGTTTGTTGGGAACAGAGACGGAAGAGAAGGGGAACGGGGACGCGGCCATCGTCGGGGTTCTTTTTCCGTACATTGGATGGATTAATCACCAAACTCCCTCCCTGCCTACATACCACCAATACACCCCGCCCTCCGTCCGGCTGCCCTACGTAGTTCAGAGCATGTCAGTCGCCCAAGGCGATTCGGAGGTGGAAAGCCAGTGAATAATACATACCGCGCCCGAAGCCTCCAGCCGAGGGAAGAACGGCAAGATGAACACGTAGGTTGCTGCGTCCACCTCTAGCTCGAGCTGCAACTCCAGTGCGCACAGCGCTTCGTCGAGCACGGCATAGAGCACACTGTCGGTGTTGGAAAGCGGGGCGAGGATGAGGATGTGCAACTTTGGGGGCCTCTTTACGCTTGCGGGACCAGCGAGCCCTGCAAACAGCTGCTCCGTGAGCGCGAGACGCATCGGGGAGGGGACCCAGAGAGGGATGTAGAGCCGCAAGGTGGTGAAGTTCGGGAACGCTGATGCGCCAGGGGAGGCGGAGGGGAAGAGGACGGGGGCGAGGACATGGATCATCGTACTCTGTATATGCATAGAAAAACCACCAGTCGGGAAAAGGCGAAGGACGAGAGAGAGATTCGTACATCTACGACAACCTTGAGATTTTTGGCACTCTGCACCACCGGCGCGAGCACTCGCCAGGGAACGTTAAGCGTGGGCGGTGCGGACGTGCTCGCGGCGTTATGCGGGAGCAGGTCCAGCGATTCCAACGGCCTGTCCTCGACGCCTCGGGGGAAGAGAGAATCAAGTCAGCAGCAGTTAAGCTCTGCACGGGTGCGTCACATCCAAGCGCTACGTGTTGGATACTGCTGTGTGGGGAGCGCACTGAGTCCCAGAGACGTGTGAAGTGCGCGGGGGAGCTGAAAGTGCACTGGAGTTTGACGCGTAGGAGGGTGGGGAGCACGAGGAGCGCCTGGAGAGCGGGCACGGCGGACGCGGGGAGGACGCCGGAGCATGCGAACGCTATACTGGTGACCCGTGTAAAGGGGAAGACGCAGATCGCGGAGAGGGTTTCCTGACTCACCTGGGTACGAGTGTAGAGCGTGCGGATGCGCGGGACCAGATGCGTAGACGAAGAGGAGGCGAGCGCGTCGAGGAGGTGATCCCATGTGTTTTGGGGCTTGCTGTATATGATTTTGGGGCGTGGAGGAGGTAAGATTGGGCGGTGTCCTCCCACAGACGGCAGACCAGGGTGCAGGATTTCAAGTCGCCGGAGGAGTTGAGGCAGGAGAGACGAGCTCGACGACATGCATGGGGTTGGGTCGTCCCATTAGTTGCCAACGGAGTGGTCGGAATACAAGCGCTGATGGGCAGTATAAGGATTTCATCATGGCATGATTTTTATCAACGCCCTTTGATCCAAGTCAGGAACAAAAATGGATGCAATAGAAGAGATATGAATGGGAAGTCGCGGGAGAGGGTCGGGTACGCATTCCGCGACATGGGGTCGCGATGGAGAGGGAAAGGTTGAAGGAGAAGGACGAGGCGTCAGCGGCGGAGACGCGGGTGTACTCGTAGGGCTCTCTGTTCGCAGGCGCCCGTCATCTGAAGCCTGGTCAGACATAGATACAGACTGCGCACAGTGCGCACGCACAGCGATGTACTATCAAGCTATCATCCCAGTGAACGGACGTACGATTCGGCGTGGTTAGGGTGGCGGAGGCGGCGACAGCAAGGAACGACAACATGACCCCGAACGAAGTGGGGTTCAGAGATTATGTTGCTGAATGATGCGCATGCAGAGCGCTGGTGGGGTGCTTTCCCGCATACTTGCAGGCCGAGCTGGAGACTAGGCCATAGGGCTGCACGCCGTGCCCGTCGCGCCGGTTCTACGGGTCCCGTACGACGGGTAGCCGACCCGTTCCGTCAGAGGTTCTGGAAGTTTTTCGACGGGACGGTAACGGGACGGCTTTTCAAGACGACGGCCGCCAAAATCACGGCCGTCGATGGGGGTCGACGGGCGACGGATTTTTGCACAGCAAACCGATGAATCTTGCATATTTCCAACATATTTCGAGCATTTCTCGTGGGTGATACACCTGCATTGACTTTCTACAGTGATTTGTACCGACATGCATCACGTACGACGGCATTCCTACTTCTCAAGTGAACCCAAGTCTTGAGTACATATCTTTCTCAGTATCCTGTTCAACACATTTTCCTTATCAGAACGCAGTTCTTCCCTCGACAAGTGAATAGAGAAACATCTCACCAGCTTAAAGAACTCTTATCTATCTCACAAGCAACTGCAGGACTGCTCGCCAATGTCTTTGAAGGTGTGTTTCAGCGCGAATTGCCCGCCAATCTTCAACTTAACAAAAGGTATGTTGAGAGGATAAAGCACCCCTTATTTTCCAATGAAAATGGCCAGGTTTGTGTATTCTCTGAGTAAAACAGTAAGATGCTCCTTGAGGCTCTATTGGATGACGGTATAGGCTAATTTCGCTCGTGGTTGGACCGGCAACTTCCGTTCACCGTCGACGGCCGTCCCGTCACCCGTCCCGTGCCGTAGAGATTTTGCTAGCCCACACGACGGACCGTTGGGTGACGGGCCGTTCCCGTCGTACACCCGTCGAAACGACAGCCGTACCCGTGACGGGCACGGCGTGCAGCCCTACTAGGCCATGCGAATGGGAATTGACCACTGCAAGGACACTGCGGCGCGTCTGTCGTTCCCTGCTTAGGTTGATCAACGCTCAGAGAGTCTATCGGAATACACCGAAAACACTAACATATGTCCCACTACCACCAAGACTTAGGACTCTCTGGATCCGTTCAGCGTCAGTATACCAAGCAAGTCCCAACGTAAAGAGATATCGAGAAAGTAAGAGTTTAGGAGTGAAAGACTGAAAAAAGCACGCACCACACCCACAGCCGCAGCCGAGGGAAGAACGGCCAGATGCCCGCGTAACTTTCTGAATCGACTTCTAGCTTGAGCTCCACCCCCAGCTCTGCCGCCACTCCGTCGAAGAAGGTACAGAGCGCCCCGTCACGCGCGCCATTGCCATCCGCGTCCGCAGAAAGGATGAGGGTGCGCAGTTCGCTTTCGATTTTGCGTTTCTATGCGCGTTCATGGCATTTGCGGTAATGTTCGCTGGAGATGCGTGGAGCATTGCAAACAGCTCCCCTGCGAACGCGAATCGATTCCGGGCGGGGATCCACACGGGGAAAGACAGGCGCAGGGTTGGGAGATTCGGGAACGCAGATGCGGCGGGGGAGGAAAGGGAGAGGAGGGGTGCGAGGACCGAGGTCGTGCTGTTGAGTACCACGTCCGACTCTTCGATGCTCCGTACGAGCGGCGCGAACTCGTGCCACGGGATGCGTGCTCGCCAGCCGATAGATAGTGAGTTTAGTGATGTTCTGGCTTTGGCTTGGCCTGAAAGCCATGGCTTTGGCTTTCAAAAATCCGAAGCCCAGCCAAAGCCAAAGCCATGGCTTTGACTGGCTTTGGCCCGGCTTTGGCCTAGGCCATGGCTTTTAGCGGAAATTTGGACAAAATTTGGCTTTAGCTTGACCAAATCTCAGGCCAGGCCATCGGCTAATCGGTGGCTTGGCTTTGGCTTTGGTACCAAAGCCAAAAAGCCATGGCTTTTTGGCCTGAGGCCAAAGCCAGAACATCACTAAGTGAGTTAAGCTTCGAGAGGTCGAATGGGCAGCAACGCGCCAGAAGGTAGTAGTCGAGTTCCGTGGAGGAGAGGTGCAGTGGGATGGCCCCTTGGGGAGTTGGAAATGGCAGGAGGGAGTCGAGTCCGAATGCCCTGCTCCGCCGGGGTATGTCGCACACCAGCGCCACGTGCCGGATCCCGCTGGCCTGGTCCCATAGACGCAGGAAATGGTCGACGTCCGGGTCGTAGAAGGTGCATTGGAGTTTGACGCGCCGGACGGTGGGGAGAGCGCGAGAAGAGCCTGGAGAGGCAGGATGGCTGCCGTGGGGAGAATCCCGTTGTATGCGAATGCCATCATGATGGCGTCGACGTGCGTGAAGGGGAAGGCGCAGATGGTTGCCAGTGCGTCCGTGTCCATGCTGATGTGGATGTGGAGCGTGCGGGTGTCCGGGATGAGGTGGGAAGAGGCGAGCACCTCAAGAAGATGGTTCCAGTTGTTATTTGTGATTTGTAGGGCGCGGAAAAGACGCGACTGCGCCGGGTACACCCAGAGTGGGGAGAGCTGAGCACAGGATTTCAGGTCGTGGAGGAAGTGAAGGTAGGAGAGACAGTGGACTAGCAGTTCTTAGACGTTTAGAGGGTTGGTTTGGTGCATTTTTTGGCAATTCGAGCGACAACTGACAGTATGTATCCAGAGCCGAGAGCATCAGCAACTTGACAAGTTCTTTTGGCGGCGCTTTTCACACCTTTTTGTTCTTTTGTCTTTTGGAGCCTCTTTTTTGACTTCTTTTCTCAGCGGCAAAATCACTTTCGACTCTTTTGAGTCTTTTCGAGTCACTTCTCTAGGAATTGCCAAAAGTCTTTTCTTGTAGGTGCAAAATCTTTTAAAAGTGAATTTCGTGGCGGTGTAATCAAGGTTGGCTTCGAGATCTTCTTCAAATATTAGTGGTATTTGCACGAGGATATTAAGTAGTAAGTAATGGTATTTAGAATGCAATCTCATGTGAGTGGTGATCCACGTACATTATCCTAGGTCAATGATCAGCCTAGTGTTGGTTGATGGTAACCTACCGTAGGTTGAAGGTATTTTTCGTATCCTGCTGTAGTTTACTAGATATTGTAGCTTGATTGCAACTACCAGCCTAGGGCAAGTGCGCAGGGTGAGAACAGCCTGCGATAGGTTGTTCTGAAGTTGTTTTCGGTAGGCTGATCTCGCCGAAACGTCGGCAAAAGTTCCCAGTCCGGCTATCAGCACGTGGACGGTCCGTGCGTGTGTTGATCTTTTCGAAGATCTCACGCGTCGACGTCTCTCTTCCCCACCGCAGTCTTCAAGCCCCTACCCTTGCCCTTCAAGCCTTCAAGCTTCAAGCTCCGTCAAGCTTCAAGCCTGTCTTTCCTTCAAGTACCCCCAAGCTGTCCGTCAAGTCGAGCTCAGGTTGTCCTCAAGCTATCCTCAAGCCGTCCTCAAACCGGCCTCAAGCCGCCCTCAAATCACCTTCAATTTATGTTAAAGAGCAAGTCCTCAGTGATCCCACTGCACCAGCATCCTGGCCGTTGACTCGGGTATGCGGCACACAACACATCTAGGCAGCAGAATCCGGTATCGCGATGAGTGCCCAAGTATGAGGTATGCCCGCTCACCACCTTTCTTTCATTAATCTCAGCTCACTCGTTCGACGATAAGGAGTGGATCTCATGTTGATGTCGGCGCAAGACGGGTATGCCTTCTCTTGCTTCCATAATGTCCTTCGATACCACCTCACGCTGCTTTCGAAGATATGTGAATGTGGGGCGCGATGAGAGCAGTGAGCTGGTTACGCCACTCAGAGAGTCTTCTGGCCGTGACGAAGCCGCAGAAACCGCAGCCATTGACGTCGATGCCGAGCCCATCGAGGAGGACTTGGATTTGGTAGACGATGATTCCGATGCTTAGGCTGGGCGGGGTACAATACTTTTTTTTAGTCAATTCCTGATGCTCACGGGCCATTTAGTATCTCAGCACGCGTTCATTGTTACCGTACACATATGCATGTTGCCCTGTCCCTTATGCCCGTACTATGTCTATTGTATGCACCATGCCCCCAAATATATATGCCTAATATGTGTATTTGTGCGGGAATTTACTATCCAATGTCCTTTTGTGTGTGCTTTTATCCGCCCTTTCCACGATACTTTTCGCGTCTTTTACATCTTTTTGTTCTTTTTAAAGCAAACGGACTGAGGCAAGAAAAGGACAAAGTTCTTTTTCTTCTTTTTGCCCTGTCGTCGCTTTTTGTTCTTTTTAAAAGACGAAAAAGACGCGAAAAGGAAGTCTGTCAAGTTGCTGATGAGGTCAATGCACAGGCTTTCTGACCACAGGAGATTGGGAGGAAAGCTGGGAGATGCGATGCTCTCTACTTAAGAGCTCTAAAATGTCCAAAGGGCTGGATTCATTCGTCTAGTTGGAGCTCGAGGGAGTCGGAGCAAGAGTACTGTACTATTATGTTCAATTCGTATGTCACGGGTCACAGGCCCGAAAATATACGAAAAATTTCGTACAGGTCACAGGTCACCGAGAGCGTCTTTGAATGTGTTAAAAAAGTCACAAAAACGCTGAAAAGTGCCGTGAAAAAGCGAATTTTCGCCTGCGACGCGTATGCGGTCGGTAGCGCCGAGGCGTTCACACGAAACTGCCAGGTTTGACGTGAATGGAACCAAAGCGGACTTTTGCTTCCGCTTCCCACTCGTCTCGCTCCCTCGTCTAATCGACACTTCCCCTGTTTATGGGGGGGGGTGCGACAGCTTCAAAACACAAAGGTGAGTCTTATTAGACATACTGAGTACTACAACCCGGGCACATGCAGGTCCTCATCCTTGTCGTTAGCGTGTCTCCAAAAGTCCGAGTACTTCCCATTTGCGCAGCGTGTGCGCTTGCCCAAGCCCTCAACGACATCGGGCTCCTCATCGATCACCGCAATCTCCGCATCCGCATCCTCAGCCTCGCCAGACGAAACAAGGCCGGCATTGGCCTTGGCCTTCCGGTTTTTGGCAGTCTTTTTGGTGACGACGTGGTCGACAACCTCACGCGTGGGAATCTCCGAGCCGTCCGCACCCATTTCATCATCTTCGTACGGCTCCAGGTCCTCGGCAACCTCCTCGTCGTCCCCTGGGCGGCAGTCGTCCGTCAATTTGGTTTGCAAGTCATTCCAGAGGTCAGGATTTTCAGTTCGCAGGCGGATTAGGCGCTCATTGGTGTCAAAAGATGTCATGCACTCGTATGACAGATTGAGGCCGCACAGATGGCGCCACTTTGAAGCCTTTCATGCTGCCGTCCCATGGAAGCTTGTCGAGAGCCTGTAGGGCAGCCGCAATGTGTCCCGCGGCTGCTTCGGTGGTCGTTGATTTGTGGAGCATTTCGTGTGCTTGGTCCACTGCGGTACGCCACAAAGTTCGCGCTTCGGGTATACATTCCATTGACGACCAAATTGTAGCCAGCCAGAGCGGATAGCGATCGGCTTTGTCACGGTGAACTGGCGAATGCACGAGCAGAATAGATGTGATTTCGGGGTCTAGAAGGATCGCGCGGCCGAGGGCTTTGACAACGACCGAAGGCGGGCACCGGAATTTCCAGCACATTGAAGGTGGTGATGGTCGGACGAAGGTCGGAGAGGTATTCGGTGGGGTCGGCAAAAAACAGTGGATTTGCGCTGGGGCGGCAGCGGAAACTTGACGAGGTCGGACACAGGCATGGCAGTGCCAGGTAGTGATAGCTTTTCCGGCCCTTCCGGGATCCTGAGGATGTCAGGAAGTCCACTCATTGTGGCGAGGGCGACCAAAATGGAAAATTGAAAGATGCTTATGTCATCTGATCGGTCATATCCTTTTTTGGCTTGCTACGCGATCTGAGTGTTATTAGAGTTGTTTGAGTGTGCTCAGTGTTCATATATACTGTATCTGAGGCTTCCTGCCAATTTCTGGCAACCTTACGAAAAAAAAATCCGTGTCACGCGTTCTCCGGCCCATTTACGAACTTCAAAGTTCGAATATTTTTGTCACAGGTCACAGCGCTGGAGAATTGACCGTAATAGTACAATATATTTAATTAGAATCAGAGACTATTTGTCACTTCTTTACCATACAAATGTGCCTTAGAAATGTCTGGACACCAATGGGTAAGACACACTATTTATGCCGCATGCTGAATTCCTGGGACCGACTTAGGTTCCAGGTCTCCGGAAAAAATTAAACAAATGGTTGACCATATATGGACAGTCACCTGACTCCGGCATCAGCCGTCCCCCTACCCTCTCCAGAACATTAAAAGGTGTTTCTCGATCGTGGATTACCAATCCGGCCAATGCCGAGTCATTCCGCCCTCTAGAACATTAAAAAGTGTTTCTCGATCGTGGATTATCAATCCGGTAATTGCCGAGTCCTCCGCCCCCGCCAGAACATTAAAAATCGTTTCTTGATTGTGGATTGCCAATTTGTAGCTGCCGACCCCAACTCCTTACTTGTCGACTTAGCTCGTCCTGCTTCTCCTACAGCACAGTTTACTTGATTGCTAAGAAAAATATACGGTGTTGTACGACTTATGGATCACACGGTCCCAGGTTTGCGCGGAGCGCATTTCGAATGTCCATACGCATCCAGAAATGCGTCTCTCATTAATGCGCTGATGGAATTGATGGCCGCTGATGACCCAGTCCCGTGCATCAAAAACCAAATAACTAGGCATACTGTACCATTTAATTCAATTCGTATGTCACAGGTCACAGACCTCAAAATTTACGAAATTTTTTGTACGGGTCACAGGTCACCCAGCCATGTACGAATTCTGAAAACAAGTCACGAAATCACCGTAAAATGGCTCAAAAAATTGAAATTTTCGCCTCCGCACGCGCCGCAACAGGTAACGACGCCACGGTATTCACACGAGCTGCCAATTCTGACAGTAGCTATCTTAAACTGTCTACAATAGTTCTACGAGTATGGTTAGCAGATTTATCTCCGTCGCATCCTGCACACTTTGCGGCCAATTTACGAAAAAAAAATCCGGTCACGCTCCCTCAGACAATTTGAGACAAAGTACGAATTCTGACTTTCGTAAATTTTGGTCACAGGTCACAAGGCGTACGAATTGAAATAAATGGGACAGTAGTACCACCTGATTTCAGCGATAATTTTAGTGGTCGTCCCTTGGTACGTACAATACGCACTTGAACAGCTTTCTCAGAAAAGATCTCCGTGGTGAGGCGGATTTGTGCGACACCGAAAGCCGGAGTCTAAATATCGATTTGAATTGTGCCCTAATGAGGGGATTTGCATTAGCTTACCATGATTCTCCAATCGTCGGTTGAGGGCGTGGGTCCATTACACACAGAAATACCGGGTGTGTACGCTGATCGAGCTCTACCGAATGAGTCCCGTAAAGCAGATCAACTCTGAGCTTTCCATTTACCTTCCCCCAATAACATAGCTGCATTGAAGCGGGTGGACGGTAAGACGGCGGTCTCCGATAAATGTACCGTTGTTGACGATATGACTCGGTTTTTATGCCAGACATGTGCAATTCGTCATCTGGCGAGGAATTCAGATGAAATGGGGGCTAATATAAATCACACACGCTGAACAGGCGCTTGAACTTGAAGGCGGGACCAAACTCTTCTCGCCACTTGTCGGTCAACTTGGATCATCCTGGCAATATAATGGTCAAGCCGGAATACCCAACGAATACGTGTCGCAGACGTTACCATCATGTCTTTTGAAACTGCCGAAAAATCCGACTCGAACCTTGGGGACCTACGGCATGGCGAAAGCATGGCGAGAAACGGAGTGTACTAGGTGGTAAGACACAGACAGCGATCTGCAGGAGGATTTTGAGAGACCATGCGAGAGTCCGTGGCGTTCAAGGTCTGTATCGTTGGTGATAACAGATGGTACTTGCCTCCCATTTTATGGAAGAACCATGCCAGAAAGTTGTCAGGAGCTGTGCTTTCGTTCGGCGTTTCAACATCGTCATGAAAAGGAAATAATCCCGGGTTCCCAGGTGCAGTACTCTGCAAATGAAGATTTGGGCGTCTGAGCACATAACGCGTTGTGTGAGTGAGGGCCCAGAATCGGTTTTCAAGAGATTACTGCTGTTGGTTCACAGATAGAGAAGATATTTCCATGTGCAGGCCTTTTGCGACCAAGTTCACGCGTTCAACGCGGTGGCCAAGCAGTGGTGGCGGCGACTGGGCGGCGATCAAGATAGCTACTTGAGGGGGGACCCGTGACC
>JARKIC010002665.1:0-52611 GCA_029378375.1 Mycena olivaceomarginata | reverse complement strand
ATGTTTGCATCCGGCTACCCGGTAGGCCAAATGCGGCCAGAAAAGACACCTGCCTCGAAAAAGCTGCCCGCTCTGCACGCGCTGCTGGGGGCTTCCACTCGGCGCCGGTGCCCCTCCCCAGGATCCCCCCGTGTGCGATCCCACACCCTCTCCTTCGTCCTACGCACTCGGATGAAAGCGGGTCGCAGCAAATGGCGCGACAAATGGCGAACGGCGCCCCCTACTCTCCCGAGGAACCCCCCCCCCGATACAATCCTGCACTGTCCCCGGCGTCGCGCGCATCTGGCTTTTCACTGTGCTCGCCCTCGGCAACCCATTCCGGCGATGAAAAGACAATGAATTCATTAAATGGAATAAAATACGGTACCACTATCAAAATGTTTGCATCCCGGCATTACCCGTAGGGCCAAATGCGGCCAGAAAAGACACCCGCCTCGAAAAAGCTGCCCGCTCTGCACGCGCTGCTGGGGCTTCCACTCGGCGCCGGTGCCCTCCCCAGGATCCCCCGTATGCGATCCCACGCCCTCCCCTTCGTCCTACGCACTCGGATGAAAGCGGGTCGCAGCAAATGTGCGCGACAAATGGCGCGCTCCCTCCTGCTGGCACCATCCGAGGAAGAAACGCGCTCTCCTGCCCTGCACCGCCCTCAGCCGCCCTCTCCGCTGCCCTCCCGCCCAGCTGGCGACTCTCCACAATCTGTCGGCGCATCCTGCCCTACCCCAGCATCGCGTTGTGCAATCTCGCGCTCTCCCCAAGGGACGCCACGCGACGCCGCGCTCCCGCCCTCCTCTACATCCAACCCAGTCACCGCTCAGTCGTCCACCTCGCCGCCCATCAACAGCTCTTCGTCACTGTCAATGTGCGCCCTCTCATCATCCTCCTCGTCGTCAGACCCTGCCCCATCTTCGTCGTTCGCGTCGCCCCTTCATTCGGTGTCGGACGGGATTAGCGGATCCCACGTGGGCTCCCAAGTTGCCCGCTTCTTCCCCCTGGCCAACTTGGCCTCTGTGCGTGTCGTTTCCGCCCGTGCTGCCAAGTCCTGATACAGCTGTGCTTGTTTGAGTGCGTACGCGATCATTCCCTCGGCCTCCGCCTCAGGAATGCTGGTTACCCGGCACTGCGACTGCTCGTTCCTTCCACAACCTCTCGCAATGCTCGTACGTCAATGGGAGCCGCCTCCATTCCTCTTCGAGGAGGCGTACCTCCTCTGTCCAGCGACGGCTTTCGTGCCCACGCCTTAGACCACTCAATCCGTAACGCTGTAATTTAATATCAGAATGAATTGGTTTTTGACATCGGGCAAGCTTGCTCACCGTCTTCGAGCTCCTCCTCTGTCCCAGCAGTCCCAGCCATTGTCCAGATCCAAGACACCTGTCGGACGTTTTCGCCCGCCTCGCGTCACCATCTCGTCATCATCCTCATCCATCAGCGGCAGCAATCCATCTGCGCGCATTTCGTCCTCCCGCTGCTCTCGTCGCGCCGCGGCCCTGCGCCGCTTCTCCGCATTCCGTGACAGTTCCTCCGCGTCCTGCATACAGCGTATATCCTCCTTCTTGAGTTGCGGCCACCCAACCTTGTCCTTATTCCCCCCCCGCAATCAACAGCCGCGCTTGCCAAGCCATCTGGAACTTTTCGGAATGGAGCCTGATCTTGCTCTCGTTTCGTGCGACAATCGTTCTTGACCGGGTGTTCATACCCTGATGCCGAGAGTTGTGCTTCTTGTATAGCAGCAGTCGTGATTTGACGTGCAGTTGCCTACGCAGCCGAGGTAAGGCGGTGCGGCATTGAGCTTCGCGCAGAGAGTTCTCGATTTCGAGGATCGCCCTCGCGCAGCCCCCGTCCTCACGCTCCGCTGGCCGTCAACGAGGACGGCAGCATGAGCGGGACGTTCTCTGCCAGTTCCTCTGCGGCGGGAGCGGGACGCTTGGCGAGGGCTTGTATTGCCGCCGGCGTATACGTTGATTGCAGCTGCCGAAATCGTGCGATCCCCCGGTTCAGCTTTGTGCGCATTGCTTTCATGTTGATCTGCTGACTTGTTGACCCGGCTTTCTTCAGTTCCGCCTGAACGCGCACACGTCGCCTTATCGACAGTCAGTCCCAACGTCATGCAAAGAACCAGAGCGACGCACTGCTGCTCCTCTAACTCGAGGCCCGCAGTCACAAACCCGCTCGGTGATACATCGTGGAGCGCCGGGACAACCCTTCCTTGCGTCCTCCTCCTCTTCCTTCGCGAACTGAAGCCTAACCTCCATCTCTGTCAGACCTGTCATATGTCAGACCGCCATATTCATCAGTGATGCACGATCCGCCTACCAGTCATCTTCAACTCATACGGGTTCCGCTTGGTCGGATCTTTCTCAAATCGTCAATCATCTTCTTCCATACTGGCACGCGCTCAATCTGTTCCAGCGAGAAGGCCTCGAACGTGGCCCGCTGCGAAGCTGCCTCTTTCCTGGCGTTGTCGAGGCGTCGCCGTAAAAGAGCAGCTATGGCTTGTGGTGAGTGACTGCCATGCATAAATCCAAAAAAAAAAAAACCGAACTCACGCAGACCAATTGTCTTCAGCCAGTTCCAGAATGACCATGGTTGTCAAGGGCATCGTGCCGAGCTCCAGGCCCGCTGACGCGTGTGCTGCTGGCGATAGCCCCGATACTTGCCCAGGGGCGCTCGATCCCTTCTCCGTCCGTCTGCCCGCTCCCCGGAACCAGGTTCAGAGAAAACTTGACTTGACAGTCCAAAGTGTGGGCGTGGATATGCATTTTCGGTATAACGAACCGGAAAAGACTCATAATCATTGAGATGCGCACCAGCGGCGGAAGTTTTTGCATGCGTTCCATTAGATACTTCCACCATTGGCACACGATGTCGTAGGAAATAATTTTGCGTATGCGTGGGTCCTTGTGTCGCAGAATAGAGCCAAAAATATAATCCATATTTGCGAATCTGCAGGTAGTTTGATTAGTATTGTTATCGGCCAACGGACCACTGCATTACCCTCTCCCCCTTTTGCAAATCGCCGACGCCATTTGCCTGCACAAACTCGTGCCTTGCGCAAACCCCCATTCCCACGCCAGTCGTACTGTAGCCCCGGGAGAACTTGGTGTTGGCGTAGTCAAGAGCTGCGAGGCCACTGCATGTACTCATCTGCAACATTTCCGTCAGAAAAAAGAAAGCCGTAAACCTAACTCCATCCTTACCTCCTTCTGCTCGGTCACCGTTAGAAGGTAATGCCGATATGGGGGGTTTTCCGTCACATAAGCCCAGCCTGTTCCCAGTCCGGGATCCTTGATTTCGCTGGAGATCATGCGACGCTTCAGGCGGAAGCACGCGTCAAGTGCGATGAATAGAATGTATAAGAACCTATAACTCAAAATCAGTATTGAGCATCCAGAGAAACACGGAATGTTCTCACCGATCCTCGGGGGGGCGCGTTCTCCCAGCTCTCGGGCAAGTTGATCTTCGGGTTAGGGCAGACAGGGCAGTCAACCGCAAGTTCACCTGGATGAGTGCCCCATACGCCCGACGGATCGTGTCCACGCCCAGCACGTTTGAGCATCAGCAGGTGACGCCACTGTCGCGCCATCCGAAGGAATATTTGATAGCGATTAGGCGGCTTTATTCCCGTGTTGTCGGTGAGGCGTTCCAAGACGGTGTAGAAATCGTAGGCGGTCATTTTTGCCTGTAACGTGTTGACGTGGAATTTGTCGAGCACCAGAAATGTTGCCGCCGTCTGCGGCCTTTCGTCCGTGGCCGGATACCAGCCCGCCTGCAGAAGCTGTATGTAGGGCTCGGTGCGGCGCCGAGAGTCGCAGCCACAGAAATCCACATGAACCGAGTGGATCCCGTTGTCGTGCAGCACAACAAATTCTGAATACCCCGGCTGCGGGTTGCCGCACGCCTCGCGCGGAGCGTGGCCGAATTGAATGCGGAGGCCCAAATCCCTGAGCAAAGTTTTGGCAAAGAAGATGCCGTTCCATTCCTGGTATACTAGGGTTATGGATACTATCCGCAGAGAAAGTTCTGCAGACTCACCGATATGACATGCAGCGGGTGCTCCACATGCTTGTCCAAGCAACACTCTGTACAAAGCAACAGACCGCCGAAGCATTCTTGACATCGGTAACGCGGCGGTCTCTGACCGTCGCCACACCCTGGACACAGCTCCGAGCTCGCGTCGCCGCAGCCGTCCCGGCGCAACAGCTGCATCAGGAAAATGTCGCGCAAGAGGCGCATCCAGTGATTCATCGATTTGTCCTATTCGAAGTTCCAGTTTCGTCCGCAGAAAACTTGTAAGCAACTCACTGAAGGCTCTAGGCGTTTTGGGTTGAGGATCTTGGGCAGCTGGGGCAGCGGTGGGATAGGTGGGTTGTCAAAGTCGTCAAAGTCGTCCGGGGCCATAGTGTAGCGATCTTCCGACGCGGGGGAGTCGGCAGCAGGAGTTGCGACCGCAGCTGTCATTGTGGGTTCTCCCAGACGGGCGCGCTTCAGTGGGGACGGCGGAGCCACACGAACCGTCTCACGGACGATGCTCCGTCCATCTGCTGAGGCACGGTCCACATAGCTAGCCATGGGGGCTGCCTCCGGCGGTGTCACCAAGTCCATCACATTGAAGACAAGAGTCGAGGCAGAAGAAGTTGCGGGAGGATTGGGTTTGCGAGAGGTGCGGTTACGGTTCGGTTTACTGGTGCGCGGGAGCATCGTGCAGAGTGAAAATAAATAAGCAAGAATAAGCAAGAATAACGACCGTCGACAAGAACGAAAAGAACGAGCGTGTGTGGTGGACCCAAGAGAATCAGATTGATCAAGTCCCTTAGCCCCGGAAAGGGAATATTATTTTAGCGCCCGTGGCGCTTGCCAATGTAAATTAGTCTAGTCATTGCTTGAGACGCATACTCATCAAGATTTCTATCTCCCAATCACAAACAGAGCCAGTAGGGGCCTTTGGTATTGAGAAGATGGAGCAATCGTACCAATCCACATAGATTCAAATAAATGAGAACGAATTCGAAATGTCTACGCAGTGGAAAGGAGGCGGCAACGTATCCTGTGGGCTTCAGGTTGCAGCGGGGCGTGTCTGCCTCAGTCTCTCCAAGTCCCGGGCGACTTGCTCCGCACGCAATACCGCGTTGGCGCGAGCTGTCTCTGCAGCGATGCGTTCACGATATGCTTCAATGCCGTGCTTGGCGATAAAAGCTCTAAACGGTAGATTGGTGAGTGGGTACTTAAGGTTCTCATGATTTCTCACTCTTGTCGACGCAGCCTTTGTTTGAAGGCGAGATGTGCCTGATGTCTGCGACAAATCTATGTCAGTGTCATTCTCACCCAGCAACATGAGGCTTATACTTCGCTCGGTATGTCGCATGGGCCTTCTTGGTGCGTTCAGCCTGCTCCTCGGACACACAGCCCGAGGCCTTGATTGCCTGACGACGTCTGCAGAACATATGCTAAGCGTTAACGATCTTGAAGTAACTACTTACGCAGCCATCCGTACTCGGGCCTTTTCTCGCAGTGGCTCCTCGTTTCTTGCATCGCATGAGTGGGAAATGTCGAGAATATAATTCAGCTACTCACTCCCATCGATGTTTGCGTGTGGCCTCAAGGCGCGCTGCCTTTCTGACCGCAGCGAGCTCAGGCTGATTTGGGGCCTTTTTACGTTTTTTGGGCCTTCCAGTGACGGTATTGAGGGCGGGAAAACTTGGGATAGAAGACAGTGATACGTACTTATCGTAATCTAAAAGTTTTGGATCAATTTGAGATGTTTGAGTTGACATAGTTGTGGTCGAGTGTAGAAAAGCACGAAGAATCACGTACAGGTTTACGCCTTGGAACCAAGTCAACTATGGTCTACCAACATGTCTCCAAAAAATCATAAATTTATTTAAGACCTACCTTGAGATCTTTGGAACAGTTCTGCGTCTTCAGTTTTTTGAAAACGGACATGCCGACGAAGAGGGAGAGATTTCCATCTGGGATGTAGGCCGTAGCGAGTTCGTGATCAACCCGTAACGAGTTCGCAATCAAAGCCATGGGCGGCGTCAAGTGAAGGATTTGACCTGGACAAAATTGTTCAGTGCCTGGAAATATTTCTTATTGCGGGTGCGAGAGGTTCTTCAAGGTAGGTATGAACATGAAAAGCCTCTTTATTTATTGTGAACGGTATGACACTACACTATTTGCGTGCTACCCAAACGTTATGCAGTAATGTAGCGGAAAGCAGCATAGAAACAGATGGATGAATATAAATTCGGCGAGGAGTGTATTCGAGGTACAACGATGAGGCAAGATTGGTGTTCGTTCAAAGCTTGGCCTGCAGAATGTAAATTTAGTGTGGATGGCGCATACGAAGAGGATAAGACACACCTTGGAGGATGTCACTTCCGCAGGGCTCCCAGTAGCTTTACTGTTCCCCAGGTCCCGGGCCAAGAGAGCCCACCCCCGCTCTACTGACTCCCCGGTGTATATCCCCGCGTCTGCCGGGTAACACCGACAAGGACAGGACCAGTCGTATTGAATTGTGGTGAGGGAGGCCGATTTATCAGTGGGTACAGCGAATGTTGGGGCTTCGCCGCGCTGAAGGTCAGAGGTGGGGACGGGCATGGTGGTAGATGGAGGAGGAGGAGGCTATATTTGGTAATAGGTAAGCTTGTGATTGACGGCGTGATCCCCCTCTTTCATCGCTATGTCGCAGCAATCCCAAACCTGTCCTCCAATTTATCGGCCATCTCATGGCGACGAGGATCACCAAAGGCATTCGGTGAACGCCAATTCTCGGTTCTACACGGTAGGGGTCGGATTCCAGAGGGGGATATATACCGATGAGTACTGTCTTTTCGTCTTGATCTAGCGTGGACAATTGAGAAGTGATTTTGGAAGGTTCATCGCCAGGCAGCAGATTGAAGGATTTTCGAAGGGCCAATGGAAGAGCGCCAAAACGTACCTGGAGGCCTGTGCGATATGGAAGCTCATGTGCGAGCGATATCATGATCATGGAGATGACAATGAGCCCCCGTCGCCGGTGGAATCTCCACCACCTTCACTGACGCCTGGGCCTGCGCGGCGGCGCCATTCAAGGCATGGGTCCCTGCCTCCACCGGCCAAACCGGCGTCTCCACTGGCCAAATTATCGCCCGCCCCTGCTCGTACGCGAGCCGCACCGCCCCCTGTGTCGGTCTCAACGGCTCAGGTTACCAGAGCCTCACCTGCGCCTGCTCGTGCGCGAGCTGCACCCCCCCCTGTGTCGGTCTCAACGGCTCAGGTCACCAGAGCCCCGCCACAACCCCGCATCTCAGTCGTCTCGTCAAAACGGCACCCAGGCGAGTGGACGATGGGGGATACTCTCTGGGGCATTGAGGGGGTTCTGCTTCTGTTTGAGGATCGGTAAGTGTCTCCTGCTTTCTCGCGCTTTCACGATGACCATGCACTGACAGTCAATTTCAGGTACGATGTGGTGGATTATATTCACACAAACCGACTTCCTTCGGCGCGTTTGCTGCAGAGTCGCGAGCGCCAAGTTTTGGACGCCTTCGTGACAAGTAGGACATACGGGATCGAGGACATGAATAATTAGGATTATAGACGCTGTTTTTGTATTTTCTCTCGGTGGATAAATCTATTTGGACTTCGGACTTGAAATGAGTGAAACAGGGAAAGAATTTTATTTCTGTAGTACAGGTCATGGTCCAGGTACGAAAGGGAGGGGTACTGTGACCCGGATTGGGGATATCTCGTCGTCCGCCTCAGTCAGATCAGCGGCGTCTCTTCCCCACGAGGTGCTCGAATCCCAGCGACCTATGAACAGGCCGTTTGCCTTCCAAATCGTAATGGCGGGATCTTCAGGGAATTCCGGATGTGTGAACGGCGGGTGGACAAGCTCATGGATGTGCTTGAGCACCGCGACAAGGAGGTCATGAGCCGTCGATGCCTCCCAGGTGCTGGGAGTTCCCCAGGTGGCGGGACCGGAATGGGCGGGATAGAAAAAGGGAAGGTGGACGAGCTCATGAAGATGCTTGAGCCGCAGGTAGCGCCGGTGTCGAGCGCAAAGAATTTTGGTGTAGCGCAGCGGCACGTATTGGCGAAAAGCTAAGACACTGGGTGAGCAAACAAAAAGGATAGATAGTATCTGAAGGTACTGACCGTTGTGCGCGCGCATGTAAGCCCATTCCCGCGTCAATTCTTGGGCCGCGGATGGGAAGGACTCGGAGGACTCTCCCCAACCGTTATCCACCCATTCCTGCTCGAGGCGGCGAAGGCTTGCGTCCCAGGTGGCGGCGCGTTCTCGGTCTGCTTCAGCAACAAGGTCAGACGCCCGGTTGGCAGACTGGTGAACAGCTTCGGCGGTCGCTGGAGGAAGCGGCAAATCCAGTGGTGTCATGACGAATGAGGAAGGATTATTGTTACTTGTGTGACAGTGCTCTTGTGTGCTCCCTGGAAAATGACCTCAAAGGAACCTGCCAAAAAACGGGGAAAACGTACCGACTGGGTAGGACAGCGGTTGGAGTTCATGGAAGACTTCTATCCCACCTACTCCGACGCATCGAAACGCGGGAAGACGCGTGATATCTGGACGAAGGCATTTGTCCGTTATTGGGCGGACTTTCCATGGCGGCTGCCGTTGACTCAGGACCCCAATCCCGACGACCCCACCGACTACGGGCTAGCGCCACAGACCCCCGAGGAGGAGGCAGAGCGCAAGAAAGTCATAATCACTATAGAAGCCGTGAGTCGCGTCATATCGCGGTATAAAACTGCTTACCTGTTTTGTTTCTAGAAAATTAAGGGGTGGTGCTCGCGCCAAAAAAACAGGGCGGGCCTGAAGAGCAACCCCTGGGCAGAATGGCTTACGCGCTTTCGCACCCCGGCGGGGCCTGTCCCCAAGAAACGGGCCGACTTCCAGTATTATATGCGGCTTGACGAATACAAAGGAAAGGTGGCCGAACGGTTTTGAGGCGATGAAGGGGGATGCACCAGCAGCAGAGCACATCAATATCCGCGCACAGGCCGCGCGCGAGCTCCTTGCTCTAGAGACCCCAGAAGTGCAAAAAAAAATGAGGGAAGGGGCGGAAGCACTCCACGCGGCGGAGATGAATAAGCGCGAGGACGCGCTGGAGGGGCTTCCGGCACTTGATGAGGAAGATCTTGACGAGTGAGTGAGTCTCACGGCTTCAGCAGGTGTCGTAGTCGAGTCCTAAATGTTTCCCAGAGCGCGCAGCCGCTTTTCGAGTCTGGTGGGACCCTTATTGGAGGGTCTGGCCAGCCACACCGGCTACGAGATCTCTATCTTCGCAGGACGGGTCAGAAAAGACAAGGGACGCATCGATATAGAGTCTGTGAGGTGAGCAGCATCTCCCAGGTCTCACATACAGGCAGATACTCATGATCTTGCAGTTTACATGCGGGCGTCACGGCAGAGACGCCGGCGATGCTAGACTTCTCGAGGGCGGATGCCAACGTGTACGGCGAGGTGATGAAAAATTTCAGTAGATTCGTTTGGAATGCTCGTAAGGCTGCTTTTTCTATTATTTTCATGAATTGACACTGATGCACGGGGACTTGTAGATGAATTCCGCGAGGGAGGGTCGGGAACGAAGGAAGGGACTACGCCATCGAGCTCGACGGTGGCCCCACCGTCACCTAGCCCAATGGCGCCGCCGGCGACTTTCTCCTCAGCGTCCCCGCCGCCGACCAATCCGACGGCGCCCATCCCCCCAAACCCCGCACCGTTGCAAGACTCCTTCTCTGACCCAGAGATTTGATCATACCTGGGACTGGATGACGGACCGGGTGACCCAAACGAATTCGACTTCCCGTCCCACCTGTTGCCCGGACCCGTCGCGGCACCGCTGATATTGGATGGCAGCAACAATAGCGCCCCGCCAATTGATGCGTACGGGGCTGGGTTCGCAGCCCCGCTTAGCAGCGACTTGTTAATGAAGCTGGACGCGATGCCAGCCGGCGCTCGCGCAGCTAAATTGGCCGAGTTGCAGGCCATGGATGCGGAGGGTTTGGCTCGCGAAAATACTATCGCGCGCAATCAGCTCATGATCGATGGCTTGGGACTGGGGAATGCCGAGAAGGAGACCTTGTGGGGTGGTGCAGACATGCCGCCTGCCACGAAACGCAAATCCGTAGGGGAGGGGCGAAAAAGTGGCCGTAAAAAAGCCAAGCAGAGGCTGGACCCAGTGCTACGAGAAAACCAGAGCGATAGCGGCGACGACAGTGACGCGGATGAGAGCCCAGCCCCACCTGCGAAACAGAAACCAGCTGGAAAGGCGAGAGAACCAAAGAGCGGGGCGGTAGCGAAATCGAAGGCAGCAGGGAAAGAGAAGGACGCAAAGGCTTGGGCGGTGACAGCAAAGGAGCTGCTGATGAAGAAAGACTTCGGCGGCGGCTGGCCTGCACTCGTGGGCGTGTGGTGGAAGAGGGAGGAAAAAGTGGGCTTCGAAGGCACCGTGAGTAATGCCGTCTGTCATCGACGTTGCCGCAGATTTGGTAACACGACTAATTACGTTCTCGTTCTCGTCACTAGAAGCAAGGCCATCCAGCGAGGAAACGACCTACGGAGGTGAAGGACTGGATTGCAAGAGCCCGCAAGCACACACCCGTTATAGCGAGCGCAGAGGCATTCGGGAAGGGGTGGTGGGTATGGTGGCTGGATATTAATCCAGCGTGGCGTGGGGAAGAGCGGCCAATGTCGCGTGAAACAGGGGAATGGGATTGCCTGGATCTGTACGGTCCGAATGGCTTTCTCAATGTGTTGATCGCACTGAAATGGTGGCACGACGCGATGGACGAGGCATCGCCCGATTGGGACGAGGCAATTGCCGACGTCACGTGGGTGCTTCGAGAAATGGAAAGGTACGTCTCTCCCATCCTCACCCATCGTCCACCAGCCTTCAAATTCGCCACAGGGACTCCTCAGACGAGCCAGCATTGCCTCCCGCTAGTTCCACCGCCCCTGCCGGATCGCAGCCGACCCTGCAGGCCGATTCCCCACTGCTGCCGGCTACGGACGTAGAATCGCGCCAGGTGGTGCCAGGACCAAGTGAAACAAGGCGGGCAGGTCGGAGGCCCACAGCTAAGAAGCCCAGCACCACAGATCCAGTGCCGCCGCGGGCGGGGAGCCCCAATACGGATATTTTGATACCAGCGCAAAATCGATCCCAGGCCCGTGATTGCGAGGATGGGAACGAAGGGCTGTCGCCAGAGGAGCTGTGGGAGCTGCAAAATGACCCAGAAGCCGCGCTTTGAGCAGCTGGGGGCGGGGTGCGGAATGGGAGCGGAACGCGCGGTACGAAAAGAGGTGGGAAAACGGCCGCGGGTAAGCGGATTTACCGCAGGGTAGCAAGCAGGGTATATACGAAACCTGTAATCAGTTAAATCGCGCCCCGAAAATGCGTGAAAAGCGCCCAAAAAAACGATTTTTCGCCCCCCGAAATGGACGGGCACGGGCACGTGCCCGCCATATCAGATTTCAAAGTCCGACAAGTCAGGAATCACCATCAGCGATCAATGTGAACAATGCCGAGTGCCATCAGGATGGCCGAACAGTGATATATGTAAGCCTCGGGGCTGTCTGGGGCCTGCCCAAAGATTTTGAATAAGGTCTGCAGGCACACCCCGGGATATTTTGCAAAGTCCTGAGTATATGAGCTGGTTAATAAGCAATCGCGACTGGGTAGAGACAAAAGAAAGAGGGACTTCCGCTCATTCGAAAGCCGAGTATACGGCTCAAGATGGTTGGCGGCACGGGCGTGGTCAACAACCGAAAAGTTGTGGCTGCAGTGGGACAGGCGTCCCTTCTCGCAGTGCTCGCAAAGGGAGCGCGGAGCACCGTGATCACACTCGCGGTCGCGGAGGATGCAATTGGAGCATCCCGCGTCGAACTAAAGGGAGAAAAAGACTGAGATTGAGTAATCGCGATTGCTCAAAAACTCACCACCAGAGGTTCGCGACGTTGGCTAGTGAGAGTCTCCGCAGCCAAAGAGACCGTATCCATCAATGGGACCGGTTGGGGAGGGACGTAGGGGGGCAGCTCGGCCTTCTTGCTCTTCCCACGGGTCTTGCGCAGGGGATGGGGAAGGTAGTTGAGATGTCAGGGAGCGCGGGTGTCTCGACTTGCGCCTTACCCTTGCCTTTACTCTTCCCCGGAGTCTTGCTCTTGGGAAGAGCAGGAGCAGTCCGTCTGCGTTTGGCAGGGCGCGGTGGTGCCTCCTCTTCCTCCTCCTCCTCCTCCTCATCCTTCTCCTCCTCGCCCTCCTCGTTGTACGCTTCAGAGGCGGGTGGTGTGACGGATTTCTGGGACGACTTGATGCGGATCATAGGCCGACCCTTTTTATCCCGAAGCTGAGGAAAATGAAAAAGAGAAGAAGAAGAATAGGAGAGGAACGTACAGAAGCAGGTGCGGGATGCACGGGAGGTGCACCTCAGCGAGGAGCTCGCTTGCCTCGGGCAGCGGTACGGGGTGGTCCACGCTATAAAAAGTGGTTGAGCAAAAGGAAATAAATAGGATTTGGAAAGGACGTACGCGGGGCGGGAGATCATCCAACGCTTCCACGATTGCTATTGCATCGGCGGAGGACATCTCGGGTGGATCTACTTGCATATCGGAGGGACTCGGAGGCGACACAGCAATCGCGGATGCCTTCCGCGGAGTGGGCGGATCCTTCTTCGCGCTGCCGAGCAGCTGGCGGATGTCGAAACTCGCAGATCCAACTGCGGAAGGACCCAACTGCGCTGGCGGGGTCGCCAGACGAAGGATGGGCGTGAGGGAGCGCTCAGGCGGAGTAGAGGGCTCGTAATGCGGCGAATATGTTTGCGCACGTGAACCCGCAGAACCGGAGAGGCGAAGGGGAGAATTCGCTACTGGCTGCGAAGATCCCGCCTGGATCCTTCTCCACCAGTGCCACACGGAGTCGAAGGCGGACATACCCTGTACAGGGTATGGTTCCTCCAGCGAATCTTCGTGCGGGCCGCGGGGAATTGAGAACCACGCGGGGATCAACAGAGAAGCCTGCGAAAAACAAAAACTCAGTTATAAAGAGGTTGGAAGGAGTAGCAACGGATAAAAACGCACATAGGCTGGGTCCTCGACGAGGAGGTCGGTCGCCCAAGCCGTGTTCCGTCGATCAGCGGGCAGATAATCGATGAGGTCCCGGACGGAGTTACAGAACGCGTGCACAATATGGGCAGAGAGTCGCCCAGCATGAAACTCATCAGCAATTGTTCGCTGTAACAGAGTCAGTAAACCGAAATAGCAATCGCGATTGCGGACGCGACTCACAAAAACCGCATTTTCCGGGGCAATGGCGTCGTCGAAAAGTTGGACGACCCGGTCGATATCAGTGTCGTCATAAACCCTGCCCTTGGCAAGGAAAGCGGCGAGTGCGTGAAGCGCGGGCCGGGCGATGCGTTGCAGAGTGACATGGTTGGCGAGGAGGAAAGTGTCGCGAAGAGGTTGATCGTCGGGGAACTCTTGCGTACACGGGAATACCCACCCGAACGGGAGAGGGGGATACTGGAAGAGTTATAAGATGGATAAGGGAGATTGGCGAACCACATACCATATCCCAATGTGCTGAATGGGCGGATTCGCCTTCTGGGAGAAAGGCGAACCATTCATCTCGCGCACAGGTGGGAATCAACTCCCTCACCGCGAGGACCAAGTGGACCAGCGCCGCGAGGAGCGTCATGAACGTCCTCGTATGCGAGACGAGTGGGTAGGCGCGGTGGAGGGTTTCCTGGGCAATCGCGATTGGTCAGACACTACCTGTTTGAGCGGGTTTCGAAATGAAACGTACGAAAACAGCCACGGCACGATCAAGAATCGTCGCCAAGTACCCAGGGTCCATACGGCGAATATGTTCTGGGACCCGGGCGAAAGGCAGCAGTCGGTAGATAGCCGGGTGCGCGAGGAAGTAGAGCGCCTTCCAAGAATCTTCGGACACTTGGACAGTTGAGAAACCGATCTCCTCGGGGTGAACGGTCAGATACGGGCGCCCAGGTGTTGGCAAAACATCGGCGTCGGTGAGACTGTAGGGCGGCGGCAGGAAATTGAAGAGGGCCGGGGAACCGAAGAACTGGTCTATCCCGGACCTAGTATCACCAGGAGTGTTGAAAGTGGTGAACGGGGCGCCATCAAGGAAGGAGCGGGATGCGTCGGTGTTGGACATGATGGAATAAACGAAGTTTGTGAAACATCAACATTGAGCACGTGCTGTGTTATGACATCGCGTGCGAGGCGTGGATAGTACAGCAGAACTTAGGTTCCACTGATACAAGCGGAGACGAAATACGTTGGAAGATGTTTTGTCTTATAACAAAACCTAATCGCGATTGCTAAAAAGGATGGGTTTAAGATCCATCCTATGAGGCAGACCGTAGCGGGGACTTGGGAATAGGGGCAAAACATCAACTATGATCGTATTAACTGAAAATTGGGCTGTTCTGTATCAAATAACGAGGATTTTGGGCTTGTAACCTAAAAAGGGATACGACCCACGGTCCTCGGGAGTTCGAAGGATCGAATGATGGGTGTTGACATGAACGGATCACTCGATGACAAAATAAGATTTGTCATGTTCAGAAAAAAAAGGTCACACAGCGACCGGTTGAGTGGGGACACTCAATATTTATGAAAAGGGGAGATGACAGACCTGGTATTGGGGCACCCGGGCATTTATTCAAATCTGCTCGAGTTGCAACATACTATAATGTACTTCACTACATTACGACGTCATCTCACAAGGGCTAATGCTGGCCTGAGCAGTTAGCTAAGAGGGATATAATGTGTCTCGAACCATTAGAAGGGCGCTGGACAACAATTCTGGTAAAGGGTTGGAGTGGGAAGTCGCTAATGGAGCAATCGCGGAAAGTGCCTTACCATCCTGGAAACGGATTGGGGCTACTGCACATCCCTGACTAAGGGCATATTACGAGGGAACATCCTTCTGAACCAGAGGGATCATTGTTGGGCATCATCTGACGTCTCCAGAACTGCCAAGAGAGGACTGGACTTGGTCGATCTACCAATTGACTAAGAAACTGTACTCGGGTACTAGGAAGCGGCGGCTATCACGATTTTCAGACAAATCACTTAAGCGGTTCAAGGCGGAACCATTTGAGCGTACGGTTACCAAGGAGGGTAGCGGAGTGCTGACGAGGAGGTCAGCTAAAAGTTGACATATCAATAATATTCCATCACGATTGTTCTAAGCGATGTAGATCTTGACTCATCGCTAAGCTCGGCTCGTTGATGTTTCTTATAAATCTCTCTCAATTTTACTAATCGCTTGATATCTGACAGGAGTTCATCGGCTAGCTGCCATACCACTAGTCATATACCCTGAACCCTATTGCTCGTTTGTATCAGTCTCGTTTATATTTAGAATCCTGTAACATATTTAAGTGGATGGTTATGGGAGGAACACCAGTGAATCTCACCCCACCTGTTGGACGCGAAGTTACTAGACTTCACGCTTAACCGGTAGAGTAGTCATTCATTCGGAGACACCCAGAAGCTATACCAAGTTTCGTTTGTTTTCCCTGTTTGAATATTATCTGTGTTGGATTTGGATCTTTATAAACGACGCGTGAACATATTGGATAAACGGAACGGACACGTGGAATATAAGGAAACGGATCAGACTTGACAATTGGTTGTAATCTCGCAAGGATTGGCAATCGCGGATACTATTTGGAATCGGAATTCATAAGAATCACTTGCTTTATGCATCGGAGTATTATCTCCAAACCTAGACCCACATCATACAAAACCGTTGAACATAAAATCTCGTCTGTCTATTGCGATTGCGCCTAGAACGGATTCGAGCAAGTTTATCTATACGACTTGTAGACCTGTAAAGTCTTGCTTCTCAAAGAGAACTAAAGTTCAAATTGCCACAATCTATACTGGATTGGAACCCCGAACTTGCACGAGGACTATAGTGTTTGAGTTGTTGTAGTTGCATTATCGAACCGCGTATTCATTTACAAGGTTTGTGTTGTGGTTATTTCACCGCCAGCCCCATAGTCAGCGTTTCAACGTGTCTTCTGTTTCCTCAACTTCGCCCTTCTTTGTTTTCTACAGGAAATGAAGAAATGAGTTCTGGCCTACAGATTAAAGGAGGAGTACAACTTTTGGTTCGGCCTTGACCTTCTTTCTGGGTGGCTTGGGAGGAGGCTCCGTGTCGGTGGCAGACTTGCGCTTTTTGAGCCCGTCAACAGTCTCCGCCTCAGCTTCCTGGACCGTAGCTTTGGGCTTAGGATGTTTTAGAGAGGAGCCCCCAAGCTTTCCCCTCCCCTGGTATCCTCGAATGAGAGAGCCTGCTTCTCGAGGAGGCTCAGGATGGGCAGACTCGATGTGCTCGCAGTTGGAGCACAAAGTGCGGTGACCTTCGACATGCATTTTTGTGACACGTTTACAGATGCATTGCTGACCGTCTTCGCCCCTGCCGGAGCAGCGATTCGGGTCGTCCATTTGAATGAGCGTGTTGATAGGAAATAATTTGAAATTCCACTACTGACCAGTTTGCTTAATCAGGAAAGGTTTTTGGTCATCACAGTTGGATACCGACACAGGCTCAGAAGGACAGAGACAGTAGAATCAGAGGAAAAGCCTTCCAATTAAAGTGGTAGACAGTTAGAACCTAATTGGAGTAAGAATCGTACTCATAACCCCGCGGATCTCCTTCTAGAAGCCTTAAAAGGAACCAAACCTGATATGAGCGGTGCTGGGTGGGTTCGGAGACTATGCTGGAGGCTGGGCGCCCGATTTGAAAGGCTGGGGATACTTTCGGAATAATTGAAAAAGTGTTGCACGCATAAGAAAGTGTTGCGCCGAAACGGTGCACTTCTTATATGACTAGGAATAGCTAATTGATAGGTATTGCGAACAAACACCCAAAACAACCAATCACAACCAATCTACCTCCAAAGATCTAAGTGCTTCTCTTTGTGAGTTCGGGTCCGGGCCGTAGTATGCGACCAGCAGGTTTGAACAAACACAAGTTTGATTTATAGGCTTCCAACAACACACTCTACAACGTACTAGCAATATGCAACCGCCAACAACAACACTGCTAGGAACCTAGGGATGGTCCGGGGGTGTGTTTATATGGGGTGGATACAAGATGGCTGGACCGCTAGGTCGAGAACACCAGGGCAGAGTATGTAGGTTTGTGAAAATCCTCGCTAAGGGCAATCCCAAAGACTACTGAGGCTAACAACAAATGGACTTCAATCCTCAAACGGCAAGACTCTCCTTGACCGCCGACCTATTCCTTAACCAAGAATAGGAACCTTTCCGCTTTTATCGGCACTAGCTCACTACAAGCGTCCAGCTAGCGACCCAACACACTACGACAGAGCTTCCGTCTATATCGGGGTGAAGGCGAAGTAACTGACAAGTTATAGCCAAACTAGAGGTGGGGGCACCTAGTCTGTCTTCTTCTTAGTGGGCTCAAGTCAACACACAATCCACCTAGCAAGCGATCCAACACACTACGACAGAGCTTCCGTCGTGTCGGGGTGAAGGCAAAGTCACTAGCACAAACTGCAGTTGGGTCTCGAAGAGAACACCCTTGTTTTATATGTGGAGGTCTAGGACCAACAACACGAAATCCTCAACTTAGTCACTCGATGTTTCCAGAGTCCACAGTTACTGATTCCAATATAAAGACTACTACAAGTGAAGTTCGGTATCAACCTCCACTAGCAGCCTGAGTCCACTAGCACCAGCTTCGTCCAAAGTCTGGGGCGTAATGTTCTTAGACCCTAGTCTGTCCTGCGCTCCCTTTTATACTACTAGGTGTGAGTTACATGTGAAAGCGAGCTGAATAATACAATAAGCAATATTAGATGATAAGAAATACGGTCAGCCAATGAGACGACTGCCGTTTGGTTTTGGGACTGGTTTGGTATATGCCAGGTCAGCCTCGCTGACCGGCTAGTGTTCAACCGTGGGTATATCAATGGATCCTCAGCCCTCCGTCTATGCCGAGTACCCCTTCTGGATCAACCGGCGATGTAGCCGGTGATCTAGGTCATCTCTACTCCGTCAGAGCGTCGATCTATTACATCTAGGCGACGCAGTGTTGCGACCGACATCAAATGGTCATAGCTCGTTGGTCAGAACTTCGATCCACCCTCCGAACATCGGTACAGGCTGTGCGATCGTCCCTAGCTCCGTTCCAATAGCCGACTGGCTATTCCCCTTCGCCCTAGCTGCCCAGATCGGGCACTAGCCGCGTGCTGCCTCATCTCGTATGTCGTGGTATGTCTTTGTCAAAGCCCTAGCCGATCGCTAGTAGGGTTATTCCGCCTAGCGCCGTCTAGTCGCTTATCTAGAGATTAGATAGTACCACCGGTTACCGCGCCGAACTTCCTAGCTCAAGGCGTAGCTCCCTAGCTGTACTTCCATCGTAGATATCCGTCTGCTAGACCTTTGCTAGCTCCGTCCCAAGTCATCTCTGGACTACTAGAGTCTCCTAGGCCATGTCTCATGAATGTATAGGCAGTGGTTTAATCCCTGGTTGTTTGTACACTCAGCTAGCAGCTAGCGCGTCACACTAGTGCAGCCTCGCGCTACAGTCAGCAGTTAGGGCTCGCTCTGACTCTCCTTTATATCACCTAACAAGTGGTCTGCGTACTAGCTGATAAGCTAGTAACAACAGAAGTGCTAGTTGCTTCCCGTTGTATAAATACTGGTCATAGGAAATCGCAAAATTAGCCCTAGATGCCGCGCATTTATGTTACGCTGTTTCAGCGCGGATCAGAAAGTGTTGCGTGGGAATAAAAGTGCAATCCGACCGTCATAGATATAGCACCATCTGATCAATACGTGAAATTTACGCGACGCGAGACGAGTCGCTGCCTCTTTCCTTCTTTCCACATTCTCGCTCGCTCCAAACTCATGAATCCACCCTACAGTTGTGGACAAACAAAGTCCACCAAAAAAAATGTCTATTTTTTTAGCCGAGATAAGTACTGGGATCAATAGATCTCATCAAGACAGTCACATCCATATAACAATTACACTGGGGACAATGTACAATATAACTGGCCCGGATATTGCCCGGATATTTATAATATCCGGGCAATATCCGGGCTATATCCGGACCCCATATATAGTAATGACACTTACTATATATGGGGTCCGGATATAGCCCGGATATTGCAGCCAAACAATCCTGAAAAGGAAACAAAACACCTTCCTATCTTAGTAATTACTAGATTGCTTAGGAAGGAACAACTATCCCATGATCATGATTGGTTCAGGTAGATATAAAGCATAGAGATCATTGCTCCTGTTTAGCCTCTGATCAAATTTGCTGCTTGCTTCTACTTTCATCTAACATTATGGACACAAATGAGCTGTACACTGTCATTGGTGGTGACTCTTCTGGGATATTTCACAAACCATAGGTTCTGCTTTTTAGTCTGGACATTGCTAAGTCATGGAAATGTGGGACAGGCCATTTTTGAGTAGTGGCAATCAAGCACCAATATTGCTAATTGTCATCAAATGTACAAGTATGAATGAAGCTTCAGCTAGCCTAGTCATCTAGATGTAGAGCCTCAGGTTCATGGCTATCCATATGCAAAATTCCATTGTTTTGAAACACTGAAGGATACACTTGTGTATATGACTGGTACTGAAAGGTGATATCCCAACAATGAAGAATTGGAGTTTGTTCCCTCTGAATCCCCACAGGGCAAACCAAAGTAAGCATGTTGATTAAATCTAAGGCATAACTGAGAGATCTCAAAAGTACAGCTACAAGAACAAAGCCAGCATTGGGCCCTGTCATTGTGTTGATCACCTCACTCCCGAAATCCTGGGATCAATTCACAAGTGCATACCTGGCCGCTAATAATGGCAAGTTGACCATCAACAGTAGCTACCAACAGCAGCAGTGTACCTTCATCCTCCACTGCAGAGAATCAACTATGGAATCATCAGCATTGTTTGGTAATTGTGGAGGTCCTGGGCACATGGCCAAAGGATGCTGGGCTAAGGGTGGCAGCAAAGAAGGTCAGCAGGTGAGCACACCCAAGCAAACCAGCACTGTCAACACTGTGAGCTACAACCGAACACAATCCTAAACCCAATCAGCTTAACCCGATTCCACTCCTGAGACTTACCCATGAGGTCAAGGACCACAATTACCTCCAACTCGGAAATCCCAATGCGTGAAGGCCAAAAGCAGGCTGGCACAACCGCAGTGACACATACAGGTGCCTTAACACAAGCGTCATTGATGTGGTAGCAGATGCATTGGGTGGGGATACAGGTGGGGATCCAGGTCTGTGCAAAAGAAGGTTAGACAAGGAACAATGAAGGAGGAGATGAGATGAACTTACAAAGATACAGCTAGGATGGTCATAAGGAAGTGGCAGTGACCCTGCCACACGGAGGGGAATATGGTGTTTGGGGCGAGGAGGGCAAGCAGTACTATGAGTCAAGGCCAGTTATAGCACATACAAGATGAATGAGAAGGATGGTGAACATACTATCAGCGAGGGCCGAAGGCTGAGTAAAGACAGCACAGGTGAGATTGCCAAGGATAGAGGAGGATAGATTGTTTGGGGCGGAGACGGTGGTTGGGCAGGGGGAAAACAATATGGCGGCCTAAACTGCGAGCGAGACATGATCAGACATGGTGCACCCGGGAGCAGTGAGCGTACCCCAGGCCAATTGAGTATGTAGTGTCGGGTGCGGTGATATCACCAAAGATGCCAGAGGAAGTGTTCTCTGGGGTGGGTCTGATGTGTGTCAAGATCGGCCAGAACATCCAGAGAGGTGGCACAAACATACCATGGACCAGTCGAATGAAGATAGGTTGGCAAGGGCAGCCGGCAGGTTGTCTGGGTGGGGAGGGAGGCACGGGCGAAGATGCAAAAGAAACAGGGTATCCTGTTCTAGGACTAATCAGCCTGGGAAATGTACGCACAAAGAAGGGTGTATAATGGCTACAGAAAGACAGGGCGGCCTCCAAGGGGTATGCGAGGCAGCGGACGGATGCTTGCAATTCGGTGCAGGGCGGAGCTTCTGGGTGGAGAGGCTGGCACGGATGGAGGAGAGACAATAGAAACAGAGTATCACCGACCTAGGGCTAATCAGCTTGGGGAAGGTACACATCAAGACAGCAACACATAGTGGTGTCCAGTCCATCACAAGGAACCGAGTCGCCAGGTGGTTGACCCAATTATTGAGAGCCGTGCCTGCGGTGAGAAGATATCCTGGTCCTGGGTTGGTATGAGCCTCAATTCAACACAGCCCAAACTCGGCCCAATGTTTCAGGTACCTTGATGAGGAGTTGATGTAAGGACTTCGGATCGAAGATGTATAGTTGTTTCTCCTGAACCCAGTCTTGGTAAAAAAAAAAGAAACACAGGGAGAACAAAGCGGCAGCGTACCCCAAGCAGTCTGTCAATTCGAACGACCCCGCCATCTGGGCACCGTGTAGCAACTGAAGTAATCCTGCTATGCAAAGTAACTCACATTTCTCTCCAAGCTCGTGATGAAAATCCCAGCTGGTAACATTGAATAGTTCCTTGAGGTTTCCTGTCGAAAAACACGTTATTCACTATTCAGTAGGAGGCACATCAGTCGCTACCTGTCCAAAGGGAGAGGGACCGAGGTCCTGGGATATTATTCAAAATTTTGCGGCTTGAAAGTACCCCCAGAGCCATTGAGCAGTCCAGATGGTCCCAATAAACAGTAGCGCTTGAATCAAAGAAGCTATTGCAGTTGGTGCGTGCCAGGAATTTGCTGCTTTATACTGGCTGGCCGAGGCCCTGGTTCGGAAGTCATGCATTTGGTAGCCATTTTTAATGTCCCAATGACAATTGCCCCGTTCATGCGAATGAAAGTATGTCATCACTACAGCCATGAGAGAGAGTACTTAGTGGTAGAAGAATTGGGAAAGGTCAGCCAAACACATCAAAGAGGGCAGGAAAGAAAATATTTGCCTTTCCCAATTTATGAGCCAAGTTCGAGAAAGAGTGGGCTGCAGTGAGGCCTAGTGCTGGCCGCAGGTCGTGATATTTACGCTAGAATGAACCTCACCAGTTAAAGAAGCTTCAAGTAGTTGCCATGGGATGGCTCGCCAATCGGGAGCTTTGATGAGGCCTAGTGCTGGCTGCAGGTCATCGTATTTACGCCAGAATGAACCTCGCCAGTTAAAGAAGCTTCAAGTAGCTGCTGAAAGGTGGAAGCGGGAGTATAGTCTGCCACCACGTGCACCGGCGGGCCGGCAGCACACGGTACCGGTACTGTTCACTCAGTACTCAGAACCATCTACACTCGCAAAAATGGAAGAGTATTCAAGGGGCCAGAGACTCGCAATAGTACAGTGTAGCTAATTCAAGCTTCAAGGCTTGATGCCGTCCACAGATGGAACAGTAAATAATGGAGCCAGGATATATCCTTGTCGGACAGAGATAATTTGAACCCCCCAATCAGAAGACATAAAACAACCTTTGATGTCGTCGAGTTGGTTGGGATTGATGAAGAGAGTGGCTTTGTCAGGGGTAATGGTAGCATATGCGAACACCGGATTGTACGCCATGTCGACCCCGCGCAGGTTGACTATAACTAAAAGGTATAGTAAAAAAAAATAGGTAGAGAAATCTAGCAAATGAGGATCTAAATCTAACGGAGCATACTCATGAGGTATGATAGAGAGGAAATGTAGAGTAAAATCGAAATACAAGGTATGAGCCGAGGGATGATCTAGTAGGAAGTAAGAGGAAGAATGAGACTCCACAGAATATTTTAGAGAAGCCCCAGAGGGCCACCCAGCCCCCCTCCAAACAATGTCGTGCGACCTTGCGCGCATCTCAGCCCTTGCCTTTTTTGGCAAGTCGGTGCAGTGCGTTGCGGCGACGTTCAGCAGAGAGGGCAGAAGAAGGGGAGCCGGGTATGTCAGAAGGGACGGGAAGCGCTGATTGATGTGCTCAGAACCTATATAAGAAACACACAAATAACCCCACTTGACTCAAGAGCGGCACAGAAACAGTCCAGAGACTGTTCCAACAACCAACAAACAAATCAAACGGCAATATATGCACGTTTCCAAAGATCCCGACGAGTTACAGCCCCTAGTACAGGGCCTTGTAAAGGTTGTAGGGAGAGGTTTCGTATCTCAAAGAGATAATAGAGCAAACTGCGTAGAACGTGTTTCTAGACACAGTGGGAATGTTGTTTCCAAACAAGATAGATTTATAGCTTCGCAGTGTGTGTGTGTGTGTGTGTCCAAGCGACAGAGAAACAAGTTTAAAGTAGTCCCGTAGACTCAAGTAAGGCCCCTAGTTTATAGGCCAAGAACGTTCACAGAGCTTTCCCTAAAGAGGTACTTTCTGAGCAACGCCAGCAGTCACGTTTCCAAAGTTTTCCCTTGACGGTACTTTCTGAAACCCGCTCCGCAAACAACAACAATAACGTTTCTTTCAACAGAGTCCCAGATCCAACAGATTCTCAGAGTTCAGACAGTTTCCAGGCAAAGCCCAAGTGCGTTTCCAGAATAATATATGATTCAGAAACAATTAAGATTTCGACTAATAGTGCTACTCTATAAGAGAGCGTTCGCCGAGGATCCCAGATCAACCCAATGCGCAAGCGTATAGCCTACTAGTTCGGGGGAAGATGCTGTGTCCATCGTAGAAACGCCCTCGGATACTTATACAACCGCCAAGACACTGTTACAAAGCCCAAAACACAATCCCAATGAGTCAAAAGTCCGTTTATCCGTCTCTTTAACCGCGTTTCCATCGGTTGTTCTTCCGAGCGTCGCCTCCCATTGGTTCCCAACTGTGAGCACGCCATGTTCCCTTGCCAATTACGAGGCAGGAACCCGTCAGCAGCACCCCTGTATTATTCAGAGGGTGTGTCGATCACCGATAGATCGGCACTGCATCTCGTTCGTCCTGTTTCTGCTTCAACTCAAGTTTCCCCTTGGGTCCAAGTACGGAACTTGATAGTACTCCTTTGTAGGTCTCGGTAGATACCCGTTTCTCTAGGGTTTCCCAGAAAGGGTTCTTGAGAAAGAACCTTAGAACACCTTTAGAGTTGTGATCTGGATCCACAGAATAGCCGACCACCTGTTTCGGTGTATCCGCATCCGATGGAAACCGGCAACTCTGGCAACCGAAACACTCGTGACCGAATGCGTCTCCCCTAGCATCTCAACACAACACAACACATTGCCAACTCCCGTTCCCTTGACCCGTTTCCGTTGTTTAAGTGAATGTTGGAAACAAGTCAAAAGAAGTCCCTTGACTTATTATCTGGCTGCACGTTTCCCTTACAGTTTTCAGGGCGAGACTAGCCAATGGATGTTCTAATTACTTAGAACGTCCACCCGTTTCTCTGTGGTTCGCCCAACAGCTACCAGGAACCAGTACTGTTGCATAGAAACAACAGTTTCAGCAATGGGCACAATCAGAAACACGCAAAATTACGTGTATCTAACCATGGCCCAATTACTGGCTTATCAGTGCCTCCGCTTGCACAGCCGCAATGGGTGGGGCTCGTGAGGAACGTGCGGGCTGGGCGCCGGATCCAGGGGACGATAGAGTACTGAGCGAGCCTGGCGAGGGGATGTCGAGTGGAACAGGCTCGGCAGGAGGTGGTGCGTCGGTGGTTGCATTGTGTGTTAGCGCCGTCTGTATCACCTTCGTCATAGGGGTATCAGGAGGCTCACCCGGGTCCTGCGCAGCTGGTAGTGCGGGCATCTTGAGGTCTGGGGGCAGGTCCCGCTGCAAATCAGGGCAGGAGCGTGTGCGGCGTCTAGCAGAGCGTCGATTCTTCGATGCCGGCTTCGCTGACGAGCTCCTGTAATCACGCTGCCGCTGGGTAGGGTGCTTCGCAGGCTGCAGCCGATCGCGAGGCGCATACACTGTGTGGGGCAAAGCATAGCAAATTGGGGCGGGTTCGCAATGCACAGAGTGCAGTGGGGTAGTGAACGTGAAAGGGCACACCTCGACGCGAGCTGGGGGTGCACACACAATGCGGGAGGGCTCGTAAATGTCAGACTCGACGCTGGCAGGCTCGTAGAGCTCGGGGAAAATGTGGGGGAATGGGTACAGCTACTCGATGTCCGCAGCGAGGCCAGGCGCCGCTGGAAAGTCGGACGGCAGCGGGGGCTCGTTGGCGAGGGGTGAAGGCTGGTTTGTCTCCAGTGCAGAGTCCGGTGTCTCTAAAAAGTCAGCCGGTGGCGGGAGCACGTCGACAGGCTCGTCGTCGTTGTCATCGGCGCCCCACCCGTGCACCGGGTGCCTATAATCCGCCCGTTTTTCGTCCCAGACATAGCCTGCCGCCTGCATGCACTGGTCCTCGAGCTCGTCTGCCAACCAGTCAGCATGCTCTTGTGTGTACTGTTCAGGCCCAATCTCCCCATGTTGGAGAGTGTCCTGCAGCTCGACAAACTTCGCAGTGACCCAGGAGGCATGCACAGAGATATTCACTTGAATCTTTACGATCCCAGATCAGATATGCCAGTAGAGCATTGGTATGCCCTGGCATTTATTGCCATTCTTGTCCGTTGCGGTGCATTTCTGTGTTCGAACGAGTTGAACAAATCTAGAAGCATTGCGATGTTTAGTTCCATGTGGCCGAAAGCGAAGTAGAGATATACTCGGTGGCCTTGCGTTCTGCAGTAGTTCCCTCTTCGCGCCTGGTCTGTCGCTGGGCAGCAAATACAGCCTCCCGTGAAGCCGGATCGAGATCACGACAAGCAACATTAAGCAGCACGAGATCGACCTTGCCGCAATGGCAACTCCCTAGAACACATGCTTAATACAGCTAAAACTGGATAGTCGTGCACACCTGTGCATTCGAGACGTGATCGGCGGCACAGAATTGGCGGCGTCCCGGGCTCAAACGCAACGTAGACCTTCGTATCGGCAGTCCCTGTTCCACCGGTCCGGGAGTTGTTATCCTGTGTACAAAATTACTGAAAAATACACTCCAAATGAGCTGCCGAAGATGTACGCACTTTATTTTTGATGATCGCGTCGACGCTGCGCAAACGGCCTTTTTTGTCCATGAAGTTGAACTTCTCGTTCTGCGTGTCAATGACAATCGTGGTGGGGATTTTGGGAATGGGATAGATGGACGCAAATTCTGTGAGATACTCCATGCGCTGAACCATAACTTCCTGCGTCACGTGGAAGGTCCTGATGCGCACGAACGACGAGATCTCCGGATCCGCCCACAATGTGTCCGACTTTTGAAGGTCAGACTCCGTGTCGGGCTCATCAGATGAGAGATAGCCATCGAAATCTGGACGCGAGAATCAGATTGCAATATATATATATGTATTCAACTGGCTTACTGGACGTGTCATTAGGGATATTAGAAGGCGGAAGCGGCGAGGATTCGTAGATGTCTGGCACTTGACGAGCTTCTCGTGCTGCACCTGCACGTCACTCTTGATGTTGTGCGCGACGAGCCATGCCTGAGGTCCGAGTCGGATGACGTCGACCAGACCGAGTCGTTCACGTGGTGGTAGTACTGCGCCATCTTGGGCTTGAGGATGTCGCTCGTCAGCGGAGGTGCATCGGTGGGGCAGACACCATTCATGCTGTGGAAAGGTCAGTCACTTGCGGGAGTTCATAATGTAAGAGAAGTGACGCGCTGCGTACACGTCCCGCATGAGTGCGAGGAGCTCCGCGCGCTTCTTGTTTGCACTGTCCTTGGCGAGGGCACTCTTCTCGACAAGGAACGAGCACAGGTGGTTATCCTCCCATGTGCTACACACATAGTCCTTTGTGTCGTCGAGCTGGTGTGCGGCCTCGCGCGTCGCCTGCACTATCACACTCGACACGCTCTTCGTCTGGTGGGTGCTGTCGCCGTAGATGGCAGTGCTCGCCTGCCCAGAGAAGCTCGACGTGGCACTGGTGTCGGCGGCGTACTTGTTCTTAGTGAGGAGGACGAGCTGCTTGCACGGGCTCTTGGGTGTGACGACACCCTGCTCGAGGAGGAACTCGCGTAGGCGCGACTCGTCCCACGCGTCGAACGTCGACTTGCACGCGTCTGCAAACGACTTTTGGGCGCTGGCGTACTGGTCGTAGGTCCATGCCGTGGTGAGATTCCAATTCGACTGCTGCTCCTGCGAGTACGTTTCTGGGGCGATGATGTGGTGGTCTTTTAGCCACTTTTTGAGTTCGGTGGTGGACCATTCGTTGTATTCTGGTGAAGTTTAGTTGTTTTCTTTCTGTACCTGAAGAGAAGACATACAAGGTGTATCTGAGCCGAACCACGATGCGGATGCGCCGGCGGACAGAGCTAAAAGATATAGAACGGTGGGTCTCATGGTGGGAGGAAATAAAGAGCGGGACTGTTGAATGGAGGCCCGTATAGCTTGGATTTGTGGCGACTCGAGGAGAACAACAATGATAGATCTGTACGCACCAAGAAAATTTGTACATTACACACCAATATGAATACGAGACTTGAATATTAAATCATGGCCAGGCTGTCTAGCCTGTCATTGGCCCACCATAGTGTCAAGTACAAAAGACTGGAGCATCCATTCGAACCTCCGGGTCAGCCGGCGGCCAAAGCGCCGTGCTTCCTAGAACCACATCGTCGTCTCCAGGTGCGGCTCGTGAACTGGATTTTCTGAGTGGTCGGGTGATAATTACAGGCAAGTACACACCGGTAATACTCCGCTGGCCATCTGAATGTCCACGCCGATCCGCGAGTCTTTTCCAGTGTAAACCCAATTTGGGAAAAGGCGATCAGGATCTGCAGGAGGAATGTTGTTAACACGGCGTAAGAGACTCGCGACAGTCGGCGAACATACATCCTTCCAGAGTACGGAGCTTTGCTGCAAGGCGATCTCCTCACTATTAATGTGTAGTTAGAAAGGCGATGTGGACACCGATGCTGAAAACAAAACTAACTCGTTCGCTGCATTGAAAGTGCCAAGAACACTCTGTAAACTTTCGTGGATACTGGCATCGGTGCAGCCACTGATTTTTCTGCAGGCTCCAACCGCTGATCCTCTTCTGCCGCAGCTACCCCGCGCGTTTTTGGCTTTGTTTTCAAGACTTGAGTGGGCTCCATGGTCACAGGGCTTTGTACTGTTGACGAGGTGCTTAGTAGACGTCGAGAGCGAGACGAGGGTGCATCGGTGCAACAGCGCTCTGTTCCTTCCTGGTCGGGCGAGGCGCGGCGTGCGCGGTGTCCCGGTGCTTGTTGAGAGCGAGCAACAGGCCTGGGGACGCGCCTGACGACCTAGAGGACGATGCCGAGTCGTCCGTACCATGGTGCGCTGACTACGCAGAGGTGAACTCCACGTAGTCGTCCTGGACGCAGGCGAGGGGGCAAGGAGACGCGTTGCGGCGATTGCGCCCGCGACCAGCGTCGCACCGAGAAAGTCGAGGCGGAGGATCTGCCGGACAGTATCCTGCGGCGCGCGCTTGGTGGGATCCGAGCCTAGTGGTGGCACGGCTTTAGAGGAGGCTCGAGAGCCGGTAAACCACGACGAGATCTATGCAGAGAACAGGTGCCGTCAACATGAAAGTCCCAAGTTGTGCAGATTAATAGATGCTGAGTGTAGCCCAAAGGTGTGGACTCGACGAACGAGGTTGTAGTGTCGACAATCGAGGTATGGAAACATTGCTCAGAGTCCATTTGCTTGGTCGCAGGAGTGGAACGTCGCAGAATCATGGGCGTGTAACATTTCCATAAAACCAAGTCGGCATCCCAAGGTAACAAAGGTACAACACGGTAAGCAACGTTAGAACATACTATAGGAACCCACATCCCTCCTGTATCCCTTCCCTGGACACCTATGAAAAGAAGAACGAAAAAAAAATCGTCAGCAAACGGCACGGCGTCGTTGGCTCGAAATTAACACGAAAGGAGGGGACGGGGCGGTGTAGACGAAGATGGTGGGCAGTGTAATCGGGGACAGCATCGATGCGTGGGCGAACGTTGCGAATTGCGTCCTCAATGTCTTCGTAATGTCATAGTGGGGGAGGCCAAGGGGATTCAAAAGAGGCAATTTTGTGCGTGACCTTGGACTGAGGGGCCAAGGTCACACACAGGGGTGGCGTTCCCATGCAAAAAAAAAAAAAAAACAAGAAATATTGGTCTCACGGAGGGCGGGGAGGCGTCGAGCAGCGTGGATCAGTCAGCCGAGCATTTGCTGCGGCGCAGTGGAGGCCTCGCACGCGACGCCGCCACAGAGATCATTATTACCGCTGAGGATGCTGAGGCATCACCCACGGCAAAGCGGTTCTGGATAAAGAACTCACCTTCCGCAATCATGTCGAGCTAGCCCAGAGCCGGGCACCAAGCCCGTACTTGCGCGCATCTCCTTTCCTTCGGCCTCCCACACTCCTACGTCCGGCAACTCTTCCTGACTGTCGTCTTCCCGTGCATGGGGTACGCGCTCCCAGTGTGGCACAGGCCGGTTTCAACACGGGAGGGAGTGAGACGTGCGGGCACGGTGTGGGTCGCAAAAGCAAGTTCACAGGCAGGCGTCACTCCTGACTTTCCTCCTCAAACGTAAGCTCCCGATTTGGCAACTTATTTCGGCGCTTCGGCACCTCGTCTCTCTGCCGAAACCTTTGCCGCCTCGCGTTTGTTTGCACAAACACAAACACCACCGCGCTTCCTCCCTCCTCCCTCAATCTTGCGATGCCTTGCTACTACAAAACACACGGGCTACAGCCTCCCAGTCGCACCAACGCAACCTTCCGCTGCCCCAAGCCAGGATGTCGCCGCCGTCTACAGCCCAAGACAGCAAGGTCTGGTGCCAACATCGGCCGTGATTATATCAAGGTGTGTATATCCATATATCCCATCTCGCCCTTTGTAAAACCACCTCTAATGGCATATATAGTGTTACAATGAACGACATGAAGATCTTATCCCGGCGTTCTGGTTTTTTTTCTCCACCAACGCTACACCACTGCCCGCTGCCCCTCCCGCCGCTCCCGCCACTCCTTCTGCCGCTCCTCCTGCCCCTCAGGCCAAGACCTGTGCCTTTGGTCCCTGCCAGCTAATCAAGCTCCATCGCCTTTGTCCTAACCAATTGTGCAAAAGGCTTGGTGTCTTACCTCTGGTTCCTGTTGCTGTCAAAGCTACCGATGTCATGTCAGCTGTCATGGAGAAGCTTGAGCGCCTTGCTGCCCGCCTGCGCATGCCCAGGATGAAAAGTAAAACGGACACACTATGTTTTGACGAGCTTCAAGAAGCCCTCGACGAAATGCTTCGACGGACCGACAACGGATCGGTGCTCCCTTCGGCAAAGCTCTTCGCACCGGTCATCAAGCCATCCACTGCTCGACAGACGATGCTTCCCAAGGTCAAGACTCGGCGCGCCCGAGCCGGGGATCCAGCATATGGAGCAGGGGCAAGTAGCGGCAGTTTGGCCAAGTCATCCACTAAGAAGGCCAAATCGATGGACCCGCCTCGTGTTCCCCTTCCCCCGATGCCATCTACAGCACCAGCAGCAATTCCGTCGCCATCTGCGCTTGCGCCGCCTCTTGGTTACTATCAGTTCTACCCCTATAACCCGCATTTCTATTCCTATCCCACAATGCCCGCCCCAATAATACAGACTTACCCATATCTCCAACACGGTTCTTGATTGTCGACGTACTCTAGTCTCTGTATCAGTGTGGTATCGCTATATTGATTATCGTAAATGATTTATATGATTTATATCGGACTGTGCGAAGTGGAGTAAGCACTATGACACATGTCGGCAGAAACGGCAGAATCAGTTCGATGCCGACTGCACCGAAATATGTTTCCTAATTTGGAGCTTACGTTTGAGGAGGAAAGTAAGCAAGTGGCAGGCGTGTAAGATGATTACCGGGGCATTACGTACCTTAGGCCGACTGACCCTGTCCTTTGTTCTCTTTCACTTATACGACGCGGTATGCGCCCGTCCAGATCCTCCCGCCCCGCCCCCGCTCTCTCTGTCGCTCGCACACCAGAATACCAGCGAATACACTCTCCAGAGCGTCGACATCGACCACACCCCATTAAATACACCACCACGCCTCCTATGGCTCGACAATCCACCGCTCGTCCTCGCGCCGTCTCATCTTCGATGCCACCCTCAAGATGGCCTATGTCTTTCTTGCCGGCACCATCATTCTCAGCTCAATACTCTGGCTCGCCCTTCCTACACTTGAGGAGTGAGCAGCCTCGCTCGGTGACCGGCGATGCGCTAATTCTCACTCGGACAGAGACGACCGGCCGAAACTCCGCATCCCAAAGTCTTTTGCGCAGCTTCAAGACCTAAATGGGATACTGAAGAAGTACCGCGACATTTTCCCTACCGCATCTTTATATGCTTCGTCGTGACCTATTTACTGTGCGCAAACTCAGAAATTTCTGTGGGTCTATACTAATATGTGACTAGCCTACAAATGTTCTCGCTCCCCGGGTCGATGTACATGTCTGTTCTTGGCGGTGCGGTATGGGGTATGCCGCTTGCGCTGCCGCTCGTGTGCTGCCTCGTCGCGTCCGGCGCGACACTATGCTACCTTATCTCAGAAGCCCTTGGACCCGCGCTGCTCACACTTCCCAAGTGGAAAGCCAGACTCGACAAGTGGGCGCGCAAGATCCAGGTTCGTGCCCCTATTTATTTTATGTTCGCACCGCCAACTCGCGCCGCCAGGACAACATGATCTCCTTCCTGATCGTGCTGCGCATCGCGCTGCTGCCGCCGCACTGGATTCTCAACATTCTCATGCCGCACGTCGGCATCTCCATCCCCATCTTCTGGATATCCACCTCGCTGGGCATACTCGGCGTGAGTGTCATCCATACGACCATCGGCGGCGGGCTCGAGCAGATGACGAGCTCGGACGACTTTCACCTCATCTCGTGGCGCAGCGGGAGATCGTCTACCCAACAGTTAGAGAGTATGTATGTCCCCTCCTCCATCTATCTCTCCTCACTCTTTTTCCACAGAGCTCAAGAAGAAGACGAGGAGTGGAAGAAGACTGCGTACTTCTACGACGCCTACGCTGCAAAAGAGTGCCGTCATACCGAAGATCGCCGGCATGCGCAGTGCAACGCACCCCAGACGAACCCCTCCTCGACAACGACCATCTCTACAGCACGGGCTACGCCTCGCAGACAGCCTGCCCGACGCAGACGGCCTAGCTGCGCAGATCCGCACGCGCCTGCCGGACCTGCCGCCCAAGTTCGACATGCTGCAGACAAACCTGCACGCCGCTCGGACGTGCGCGCGCGTCGCGCGGCGTGCGCTCGACGCTCCGCGGCGTCCCAGGCCGCCTCGGTGTGCCTGGCTCACCACCACCTGCGCCCACACCCGTTGCCACCGGGAGCGTCAGTCGCCGCTTCCCCTCGCCCGCCTGCGTCGCGCGCTGCACCTCCCTCGCCGCCCTCCGCGCCACGTCCTCCACCTTCGCCGGTGGCCACGCACGCGCGCCGTATCAACACTCACCAGCGCGCGGAGCACCCCATGCGCTGTATCCGCACCACCGCTGGTGCTGCTTCCCGCCTGGGCGGTGCTATTTATGACCTTTTTTATCATTGAAAAATATGCAGGCGAGAAACAGGGTTTGAGGGCAGTATTGTAGAGAACAAGGTGTAAGGTTTTTGTGCTATTCCAGGTTGAGGTTGAGGACGAGGGGTAGGTTGAGTACAAGTTTTCATAGGACGAGCAAATAGCTTTAAGGTTGAGTACGAGACACGAGGTTGTGGGGTGTAGGTTGAGTACGAGTTATCATAGGATGAACAAATAACTCTAAGGTTAAGTACGAGACACGAGGTTGTATGCGGTGGTTTAGAACAAGGGTTGAGGTTAAGGGCAAGACTTGAGAGCTGAGGAAAACAGTCAAGTTTTGATCATCATTCTACCAATCAGTTGATCAATTGCTAACCTTAGCTGTGACACTGTGACACAACAATTAAATTAGAAAATTGATAAGTAATTTGAGGTCTATTTTCTGGCTTTCTTCACAGTTCTGGTGAGTAATTGCTGCATATACTAGCTGGATAATAACTGGTATTGGTTTCCAATGCTCTTCCAATGTTTTTAGTCCATACAACTGGGTGGCCACTAGTATTTTTATCACACACAAAAAAAAAGGGCCCTGATTATTAGTAAAAGTTGGAGCAGCTACATTAGGTAAATGCTGATGGTAAACTGCAACTAAAATACTTGATTACTAGACCACTGCCAAGAACTAGAATTCACAAATCTAGAAATAATTGTGGAAGGCATTTGACATTAAATTCCAATCAAAGGACTTTCCCCCTGAGAAGAGAAACAATATTTACCTGTCAGAATGTGTGCAAGTAGAGAAACTGATTTACTACCAATTCTGTTCTCCAGCAATTGATGGAAATGCCACATGGCTCACAGAAAGCATTTTGCATTTTGTGGGCCACCTGGAACACTGATTGGAAAATGGTATAGGTGACTCTTGTAGCCCTTGATGAGCTCTACAATCTGAGCATAACTTTCCCATTTGGGACATGAACACCTATCACCCAAAAAGGAAATTCCCTACATCAGCCCCTCTTTCGCTCATAATTCAACCATTTTGGGTGATCTAACCATATAGGGATGTTATTCTAAGCTCTTTGAATTTGATCAGCCCAACTCAGAGCCTATTATAGTACAATAATATGGTGAAAAAAGCGAATTTGATAAATTGTATTCCTGGCCATATGTCAGCACAGAACAGATTCCGGGTTCTGAGATGATAAGGGTGACTGAAGCATGAAGAGTTCCAACAAATAAGTCTGGAGTTTAGACTAGAATCGTAAGTACTAAAAAGTAGCTACAGCTTATATACTGAAGTCCCTAGGGGTTGTAACTAAGGTACAGTGTCGGATGTCCAAGGACAACAGACAAGATAAATGCAAGGTAAATAGAGGCTTTGTGCTGAGCCACCAGAAGCCACCAGGTGGCTTTGAGCTGGCTCATCAGGCATGCGGTCATGGTGGCTAAAATAACACAACAATCATATTTTTAGCCACCAGTGGAGTTACTGGATGACATTGTGGCTGGCATAGCCACCAGACACTGCATGTCAAAATAGCCACTGGATGGCTCCGGGTGGCTTGGTGCAAAGCTTATGAAGGGGTATATGAGTGTAGAGGAGTCAATCAGTAACTCAATGGTCACATAACTGATTGAAACTGTTTGGGATGGTGCAGCAATATAAATAATTCCTGACTGTATTAATTTTTTCCCCTGGCACTATGAGAAATATTCATCATAAATTTCAACACTTTTATGTTGAACTTCAAGTTTCATGATGTTTTGTCACAACAGCCATCCTGAATTTCAATGTATATTTCATGACCTATATTCTGCAGTTTTCTATCTTGGCGCCTGCTCGGTCTCCTTACCATTCATCATGAAAAATTGTGTTGAAACAGGCTGTGGATTTGCTCCAAGATTTGGCCAAGCTTCCCCAAAAGTGTGATGTCATTACTCCACTGGTTTGATATATGAACCCACATCACTCCACAGCACCTCCCATACTCTCTTGTACTTAAACTACCACCTAAGGTTGCCCTTACAGTCATGATGTTTCATTGTAAACCAGGCTGCTCAAGTTATGAAAGGCATGTCAGTGTAAGGGCAACCTTAAGCTTGGTGCAGGGCATGGAAACTAGCGGAGGAATCTGAAGTATAAATATAGGTACTAGAATACAGGAGCAGAAATACTATGCACCTAGCAGGGGAATCCGAAGAGAAGAAAGGATGAGGATTTCCACGCTAGGTGAAACCTTGTATACAGTTCAGTAACCCAGTAGCATGTGTCCATAGGTATCTACAATGATCGCAGGCCTGATCACATAGCACGTGCCAGCAGGAGCAGACAGATATCCTGGATGGTTCCATGGATGGGGCGGACGGAAAAGGGGCTGGAGCAGCAGACACGGAAGTGGACGGAGGGGGGGTTCCCCTGACAGTCAGTGTAAAATATACACAGGGAATAGGAAGAGACAGTGTAGATGGCTCAGATTGAGCTTTATTTGAAGTGTTGTGGTGAAGTTCTGGCCAGATGGTGTTTTGAACCATAACCACTATATGGAACCAAAGTTGTTCTCAAACCCATATCCTCAGAAACAGCATTCAGCCAAAACCTGATCAAAACACTTCAAAATTTCACACTCAGTAGTCCCCTTAGTGCCCAATTCACAAAATAACCAAAAGTGTCACACTGGTTGGGAGATTCAAGTTTTTCAGCACAATTTATGGTGAAAAATGTTGCTTGTTTTTCAGACATTTTTCACTGAAAAAGGTAGTGAAAAACTCAAAATATTTTCACTATTTTGTGAGTTCAAGGTGAAGAATTCAAAAGGAAGCTCAAAAGAGGTGAAAAAGATTTGAATTTTTCACTGCTTTTTTCAGTGAAAAATGTCTGAAAAACAAACAACATTTTTCACCATAAATTGTCCTGAAAATTATGAATCTCCCAACCAGTGTCAGACTGTCAGTTGACATATTTCGAGTTTATGCTGATTACCCTGGTTCCTGGCTGAGAGCTCTTTATGCGTCCTGGAATATCTACTAGGAGCCTTAAGCAGAGTCTCCATGATCCTGGGGCATGCTGAATAGGGTCAACAACAATATAACATATGATCACCTCCAATCATGGGGTATGTGTTGACCTTGACATAAATTGCCTGCTTTCCTAATATAAATAATCAGGGCCCAATTTTTTTTTTTTGTGTGCGATAAAAGATACTAGTGGCCACCCAGTTATATGGATTAAAAACATTGGAAGAGCATTGGAAACCAATACCAGTTATTATCCAGCTAGTATATGCAGCAATTACTCACCAGAACTGTGAAGAAAGCCAGAAAATAGACCTCAAATTACTTATCAATTTTCTAATTTAATTGTTGTGTCACAGTGTCACAGCTAAGGTTAGCAATTGATCAACTGATTGGTAGAATGATGATCAAAACTTGACTGTTTTCCTCAGCTCTCAAGTCTTGCCCTTAACCTCAACCCTTGTTCTAAACCACCGCATACAACCTCGTGTCTTGTACTCAACCTTAGGGTTATTTGTTCGTCCTATGATAACTTGTACTTAACCTACACCCCACAACCTCGTGTCTCGTACTCAACCTTAAAGCTATTTGCTCGTCCTATGAAAACTTGTACTCAACCTACCCCTCGTCCTCAACCTTAACCTGGAATAGCACAAAAACCTCATACCTCGTGCTTGTAAATTGTTGTTCTCAACCTCATTTGTGGAACCTCATATTTTTCATCGAAAAAAGCTTTTATAGCTATTGCTGTGTGTGGCGAGTCCCCAGCCCCGCGTCGAGTAGCCCGAATCGAGGGAGCGCACGCCAGGGCGATACTCCGGGTCGGTAGTGCGTGGTATGTTTGCTTCGTCTTCTTGCCACAGCTCAGCGTGCTCCGCCTCCCTGGGGACATTCCCCACCCACATCACCCAGTCGGAGCAGTGCGTGGGTGGGTTGGGCTGGTACACGCGGCGCACCATCGGCCTGTCTCCACGGCCAGGGCCCAGGGTGCACAGGCGACGCCGGCGTGCCTAACGAACGCGTGACTCGCACTTGGAGTGCACGCCGACCCACTTCGAACGCCCGCGCGTCCGCCTGCCCGCCCCGCTCTTTGAACTAGCCCCGCCAACTTCGGCCGCCCTCGCTCGCGCCGCGCCCAAGTCACTTGCCCACTTCGAATGCACACTTCGACTAACCCGCCGCCCTGCACTTCCAACGTCCGCCTGCTTCGAACGCGGCCCCACGACCGCACGTGCGCCCGCCCTTCGAACGGCTCGCCCCGCCTGATTCGAGTCCCTGCCCCGCCCAATTCGAAGGCATCGCTTACTTCGAATAAGCGCGCCTTCGAATGCCCGCCCCGCTGTTCGAACTCCCGTCCACTTTCCCTGCCTGCGCTGCGCTTTCGCATGCCGCCGCGCCTCCCACTTCGAACGCGGACCCTCGCACGCGCCCCGCACTTCGAATCCACCTCGCCCGTCCACTTCGCACGTCTGCCCCGCCCACTTCGGGTGCGCCCGCCTCTTCGAACGCGTGGGCCGCGCCTACTTCGAACGCGAACCGCACCCCTAATTTCGCGCCCACTTCGAACGCCCGTGCGCGCGCTCTCCCCCCTGGATTGCCTTCGAAGGCCCACAGAATGGCTCACCCCGCACTCCCCGCCCGCTACTTCGCGCCCCCCTCCGTACCTTCGCCCGCCTCGCCCTCACTACTCACGCCTGCCCAACTCAGACCCCCTCGTGCACTCACACCAGTCGCACGCACGCAGCCCGTCGCAAGTACGCTCATCCAGCGATCCCCGTCGCGCATCCATGCTCGTGGCATACGCAAACCCCTCGTCGCGCGCACGCTCGGCACGCACGCAAACCCATTGTGCACGCACGCCCGTGGCACCCCCCGCCCATGTGCACCCGCATCCTTCTTGCGATCCACGCTCGCACCCCTCACGCACCCACGCCCGTTGCACCCACGCGAACCCGTCACGCATTCATAATCCTTGTGCATGCACGCACGTCGCACCCCTCGCGCACGCCCGTTGCGCCCACGCAAACCCGTCACGTGCACCGGCTCCTTGCGCACCCACAGCCGCTGCACGCACCCCCCCTCGCACCCCCCCCGTCGCACGCACACCCGTCGCGCATGCATACTCCTTGCGTATGCACGCACGTCGCACCCCTCGCCACGCACGCCCGTCGCGCCCACGCAAACCCGTCGCACACCTGCTCCTTCGGCACCCATGCCCTCCTCTGCACGCACATCTGTCGCACCCCTCGCGTCGCAGCTACGCCCGTTGCAGCGACGTTCGCCGCGCACGCAATCCCAACGCGAACCCATCGCAGGGACCCCCGCTGCGCCACCCATCGCCACGCACTCGCGAGCTCGACACCCCACCCGCCAGCAGCTCTGCTGACTGGTCGTACGTGCTCGCGCGCGAGCGGGGACGGGGAGCCCGGCCCATTCAGGTTTTGGCTTTGGGAGGAGCGGGTTAATGGGAAGGGCGAGGTGAGGGGTGGGGGAGGAGTGGGTTGCGGTAGCGGAAGCTACTGAACCTCTATGCCACTTCCTTCTCTCATGAACGCCCCAAAACCACGACTCGCCCTCGCACCGACCTTCGCATCGCATCGCATTGGATCCGTCTTCTCCACCGCCGCATACCCACCACCAGAACCTGCATCCACATTCGACGACAAAACAATATCCCCCCTTCGTTCCCTCTTCGTCTCTTCGTTTCACTCGGTCTCTTGCATATCTCGCCTCTTTTCTCTTTTTCTTGGGCAGCAGCATATTCCACAACGCACCCCATACATGTCCCTGCATCGTATTTGATATCCCACCGCACCCACCCCTCCTTACCCACATCCACACCCACGTATTTACCCCCTCACATGGCTATTCCCGCCCACTACATCTCGCATACTCGCACAAAAACACTGCAGGGGAAGAAAGAAAGAAAGAAGAAGGAGTAGTGTAATCACCACCACCACTACCGCTACAGAATAAAAAAAATTGCTTTGATGTCTTTTGGTTTGCCGTCTGAGTCTCTCAGAGGTCTGTCTGTTTTTTCTCCCGATGTATCGTATCGGACGAGCTCCTGAACGTCTCGCTCCGCTATTGCTTGCATTGCATCGGCAATCTATGCAGATGGGTGATTATCTCCTATTTTAAAACTTTTCCCACTCCATAGCCGTTTGCGCTCCCTTTTTTACCGGTGCGTTTGCGTCCGAGTTCTGGTCTGCTGCATCGAATCTCCCGTGCTCACCTCGACATAGGCCTCGTCCCCCGCAGCTCGCACTTCACGCCCGCTCGAGTGGCTGCTTCGCACGCGGCGTTTTCGGTGCAGCTCTGCCCACCGCACGCTTGCCCGCGCGTCTAGGTTTATCGGATCCGCACCTCCGCATCTGCCACTCTCTGAGTCTTGTCTCAACTTCACCCCGGGATTTCTAATGGTCTACAGCGCTCGATACGTCGTGTTCTCATTTGATCACAAGTTGTGAGGCTCCAACCGTTTTCACTTTCAAACATTTAAAAACGTTTGTAAACTGATTAATAATCCTTTTAGTTTGCGGACCCTGGTAAACGGTAAAAAACGGTAAAAAAACGGTTCAAACGGTAATTTTTTCGAAGTTTTGGTCTCCTACTTCTGGGGTTCAAGTTGTGCTTGTGTAACATTGTTCCGTTTGATCCTGATGATGGCGCTTACACTTGACACATGATAATCCCGCTGCTCGTCTCCGCTGCTTGTCTCCGCTGCTCGTCTCCGACCCTCCCGTCTTCAAAACTCCTTTCAAATGCGCCTTTGATATCATGTGCCGGGCGCCGCACGGACCACACAGGACCGTTTAAAAATGTGACCATTTGCGTGACCAGACGTGTCAGACGCGTTCTTCATTCTAACTACTTGGACCCAAAATGGCTTCTCGCCCTACGCGTAATCGCCAGGCATCCTCCCGAGTGGCTGATGGTGCGAATGGCGAAGTGCCGTACACCAGAGTGTTCTAGCTGGTACGTGCGGCGCGTCCTACATCCGTATAGGACGCGTCGAATGTGGTCACTTACTGGATGGTAGCAAAACCGACTCTCGATTTGATCAAGAAGATTGGAAAGCTTTCGGCATTGCTCCCAGAAACTGTCCCAGAAGCCCCAGCTGACGACGATATTTAATCGCATCATCACCCGTGTAGAACACCCTGATGGCACTGTGGCTGCCACTTTTAATCGCCGACTCGACATCCTGTTCGGCGAGGATACTCGCAGCTCTGATGGTTGCCTGAAAAATATTCGGCGGGGTGATTATGGGATGGGATGTGTCGTCGAATACCTCGAGTCTATTCATTGGGAGTCGGCCATGATTCCATTCGATCTCACAGAGCCGGAATTGACAAGGGTGGCTGATGAGTTGGAGTATCTATGGTGCGTCGCGTTTTTATTTTTATTTTTATTTTTCCGACTGCGGGCTCATGCGGACTAGCGCCAACGACTCAGACAAACGACCAGTGAAGTCCGGTAAATCATCCGCCAAAACCAAGGCGAACGAGTCGTCCGCAGGCACTGACGCGAACTCACGACCAAGCTTTACCAAGGAACCAGGCTATGAAAAGAAGATGGATCGTGAGCGAGCTTATTTTGACATTGTGGAATTATTTTAACATGGGCCTCAGAGCTCTTCCAAGCCTCGATTACCACAAAATCGACATCCAAGAAAAAGCGTGGCAGAAAAAACACGCACGAGGCCGGGGAGGACTCGGACACTTCATATACCTTTAGACATCCCCGCGCGCGCTCTGAAGAGGCGGATGATGACTTTTGATGTGATGGAGATCGACAGGCCAGCCACTCCAGAGGTGCGTTCTTGTTCTATTGAAGGTACCAGGGGCTCATGTTATTCAGGGGAGTGGTAAGCGCCGACATGTTGTTATTGGTGGTGAAGGGAGTGGTGACGAGGCTTCCCAAGTTCGCCACTATTCCGTGTTTGACCTATTTGGTTCTAATCTCAAACAGAGTCGCCCCAAGAAGAAGGCGAAGACGGCAAAACAACCGCCCTCTGCTCCACCGATGGTCACCGTGGTTGAAATTGACTCTGACTCCGACGAGCATTCTGAGACCAAACGCGGACCGGGAAGCACCTCCCGTAATCATTTCCACCCGCCTGTTGCTGTGAAGGCGAAGGGAGAGAAGTGATGGGAATTCAAGTGCCGGCACTGTAAAACGTGAGTCTGCGAAACCTTGCCTCTTATCTGCTGGGCTGACAACTTTAAGTTCGTACACTTTCCGGCGGACACTCGAGAAGAATGCAGACTTCGAAGACGAGAAGCCCCAGCCAAATCTGGGCAATTTGGCTACACATGTCCGTACGAAGCACGGCGACGATACCGAGATTCCAAGCTCTGAGCCCGGATTCACGTGTGAAATTTCCGAAGCGTCGGCAAAGATTATGGAGAAGAACTATCTGCGCGAAGGCAAGTTGAATCCGGCTCTTAACCCGACCCAGATTGGGTTCAACAGAGTTTTTGCTGCTTGGATTATCGAAGACGATCTTGCGTTCACGACCGGCGAGTCCCCCGGGATCCAACGTCTCTTCGACTACATAGGTTCACGATTTGGCTTACCGAGTGATACCACTGTGCGAAACACGCTGGCAAAGTTGTATTGCGAGATGTTTGAGACCATCAAGTCTGAGCTGGCGGTGAGTATATTTTTCTTCTATTTACTTCGAGCCTGAACCTGGTCAGAATGTAAAATCCAAGATCGCGGCATCTACCGATACTTGGTCGACTCGCTCGATGATGTTCACCTTTGCGGGGACAATTGCTAGCTGGGTCTCCGAGGACTGGCAGCTGATCGAGCGGGTTATTGACTTCCACCCAATCGGTGAAAAGGAGCACGAGGGTGTCTATGCCGCTGCCGGGTTGGCGAAGCGGCTCTCGGAGCTTGATATCCTCGAAAAGATATGTTGACTTCAATCTTACAGCTGCGCGACACTGACACACGGTATCTCTTACCTCTTAGCCCTCAGCCTAGACAATGCGAGAACCAACGACGTCCTCATCCGCGCTCTGTCTGACCGGCAAGGTTTCAACATTCAATGGGCTCCAGAAAATTCACAGATCCGTTGCATTGCCCACGTTGTCAACCTTGTTGTTCAGAAAATTCTCGCCACACTCGATGAAGCACACGATCCCAAAGAGCAAGACTATTATATCCCAAACAAGGATCTCCCGTTTCACTACGATCCCGATGGCGATCCCGAGCTCATTGCGCTCGAGAAGGAACAGTTCGCCAAGGAGCATTGTGCCACCACTGATGAGGATTCCGAGATCGGATTGATTACAGCACTCAAACCTGAGTTTGAAAAGCTTTCCGCTGTTGGCAAAGTGAGTGAACTGTCTTTTCTCTCGCAGTTATTCATTGATTCATCCAGCTGCGCACGATAACCATCAAAATTTGCTCCTCACCTCAACGCCGTCAACGATTCAGAGCTGCTTCGAAAAGCGTCTATACGGCTAATGAGCGCGCACCATCGGGGAAGCCGCTCACATCATTAATGGTGATTCGAGACGTGAAGACCCGATGGAATTACACAGAGGCAATGATCACTCGTGGGCTATTACTTCGCAAGGTTCGCATTTTTTGTTTCTTTCATGTTTTACGGAAGAAGACTCAATGTGTGGTAGGCCATCGATCAATGGGTCTTCGAGCGAGAGGAACTGTGCTCTCTACTTCTCACAACAGATGAGTGGAAGATGCTCGAGAGTTTGGGGGAGATTCTGACGGTAAGGCGGTTCGTGATCATATTCATCCAATTAAATTATTTCCCAGGTATTTACTCAAGTTACGCTTGAAATGTCACGTTCGGGGACACCCACGCTGCCGTTTGTGCTTCCGATGTACGAGACGATGATGGCCTCCCTCCGAGAGCATGCCGCAGACGAGTCGCCTCTGCAGTCGCTTCGTGTTGCTGCCACTGCTGGTCTCACCAAACTTAGAGTGTACCACGAAAAGGCGAAGCAATGCCAGTTCAATGTCATTGCAACGAGTAAGTGAATTCTTTCAGGTTGTCGTAACTTTTGAACCAATTTTTCAAGTGTTACATCCGGGCCTTGGTCTGGCCTGGTTGCAAAAAATCAGTCCGGAGCGTGCAGAACATGCACGCATCTTATTTGAGTTTGTCTTCGACACCTACAAAAGGACTGCGGATGCGAAGGTTCAAAGTTCACCTCCAGCTACTCGGCCAAGCAAACCCACACAACCAGCGAGATCTTTTCTCCACACTGTGTGCATGGTGGATGTTGCCCTCCCGGTCAACAAGGTGCTCCCGCTGGAACCTGAATTCAAGTGATTCTATGACGCAGCAGTTACTTACGGGTCCGGCGAGCTTGACGCACCCTTGGCGTGGTGGAAGGTATGGCATTGCTGATCCTCCCTGTCATCGCTGACGATCTGGTTTTGCAGATACACGAACACGACTTTCCCGTCATTGCCGCGATGGCTCGTGACTTCTTTGCCATTCCAGGTACCAGTGTATCTGTTCAGCGCCTTTTCTCAAAATCACGACATCTCTGCCACGAAACCCGCTCCTCCATGCACGCTGACACCATCATGAAAGCCATGCTCACAAAGATGTGGATTAAGGCACACTTGCTGCCAGTACGTGATTGCAATTCCAGCTCTTAGCTTTTGTTGATCTTCACTTTCAATAGCACTCGAGGCCAACTTCCTACCATACATCCAGGTGTTCCTGCCGTACCTGTACCCCGCTCTCAAGGCACATGAAGGCACCCAGCTCTGCACCGTCGCCATCGGCATCATCGGCAATATCTCGTGCGCGCTGGGTCCCCAGGATAGTTAGTTTTTCCTTTCTTTCTTTGCCTACTGATACTGAAGATACAATCTAGATATACCTGTATGATTCATGGATGACTTTGAAAGCTCAGGTGCTTTGTTGGGCGACTCGCGCCACATCATGGATCTGTGGAGGTGAGTCTTCGATTCTCAAGTCTAGTAATGGTGGTGTCTCTTATAGTATGATCTACCCAGAGAAAGCTATATTTTCCACCGGACACCGAGGCCGCTGTGGTCTTAGTGGCAGCCAGTATGTCACGAGCAGTGGAGATGGGTGCACCATTTTGGTGATTCTGTGTTCCGTAGGGAAGGCTGCTCTCACGGATGTCGAAGGTACAGTATCATTCCCCATGGCAGTCAAGGACTTGTGAGTATAGTGAACCATTTGGCTTTTCCTCTGAGTAACCCCGCCCAAAAGGCTGGCCAGAAAGACGGCACTGGTACTGCGGTGGACTGGGTGACTGCCGACATCCTGGCGTATGATGTCTTTCCTGGCTTCAGGAATCTTCCAGGATGTGCATGGAGTGTCTGGGGAGCAGAGGAGAAGCTTGGTACGGTCAACTTGCTCACGGACGCGGTGGTCAAGACTGCTGGCAAGTTGGTTTCATGGAATTGGTGAGATCTCTTCTAAAGGGTGCAGCAATTATATATGAGGCTGACAAGACCTCTAGGCCTTTGAACTTCCCAGCTCCAGAGAAGGTACATGAAGACTGCCCGCACTATTTCTTTGGTCCTGATTTCAAAGATCCATGCTAGCCGATGTTTGAACACAAATCACCCGAGATAAACATGAAAATTCGAAACCCAGAGTCTTCTGGTGTGAGGGATGACAAGATCCATATTGTGGGTGGGACTGTATTCAGTACTGGGACAGTCACTGACCTGCTCCTGCAGAACACACAGTAAGGAACACAGTGGGATGGCCTGCCGCACTTTCCTACTAGTTCTCAAACATGGTGTGTTCTACAACAAGTTTAGTCAGACATTGTTGCGTCACTCAAAACCTGTATGAACCCATCTGCAGTATCCCCACCTCTATGTGTCCCCATAGGGTTCTCCTGTACATGCTCGCATCGGTATCCAAAGTGAGTTTTGTGCCAAAACTTGAACCACACATGCCAACCTGTTATCACAGACTGGGTGACACTTGGCAATTGTGGTCGGGGTGTGCTGCTCGATCTCATCTCGCACCAAATGTTGATTTCCCCAAGGAAAACACTTCCATATGAGTATGTTGTTCCTGTGTTGTGGGAATATATGTTGACTCCTTTGATTCATCTGTTATCCTCAAGTCTGTGTTCAACACATCTTATTAGCATGCATGAACTGGAGGAATGTGCCAAGGCACAAGGGGTCAAGTTCCACTGAGGCGACATTTTGATCCTGCGTGTGGGGTTCATCAAGAAATACTATGATCCCTTGCAAGCGGGGTTGCAGACCTGAGCAGAAACATTGTCAGTAGAGCATATCTACAACGCAAAAAACGGCCCACCAGATTTTTGCAATCAACGCTCAGATTTAGCCGAGTGCAGTGACTGATATGACAAGCTTGACCTTCACCTCCAGTGTCGGGTCCACATAGCTCCCTAAGACACGGAGGGATACCTCTGTGGCCTCTACTACTGGCCTCCTTAAAAAGAAATGAGCAAGAAGGAGGGATTTTGAGATCTGTGGTGGGTTTTTGGGTGCTCTGCCGCCCAGCCAGTTCCCTTTTTGGCTGTCACAAATTTCTGAAATCACCCATCAAATTTTTGACGTTTTCGTGATTTTGAGGGCTTTTGAGAGCTGCAGATATGCTCTAGTGAAACATTGTAATTTTCCGAGGAGTACAACTGATTCATTTGATTTGATACAGTCAGCGCGGGCATCGAGCAGTCAGAGGAAATGAAGTGTTTCCTCTGGAATAATCACTTTGTGGCCATTGCCTTCTGACCAACCGGTGCTAGAGGTACATTCTGTATCAGCCCGAACACTGTGTTTCAATTAAAGTATTTCAGTCCTGGCTGGTGCCTGAAGTAACAATGTACATGTATCAGGTATTATATTTTTCCAGCTTCACATGTCACATTTTTATCTATAGTATACGTGATCTGAATGACTATTGTCAGATTTCATGCCCGGTAGACTATAGAGGTTGAAACAAGGCTAGCATTTTTACACCTTGCAGACCATTCTAGGGTGTGTATTTGTCAAAATCTTCCAAAATTTTTGTTCAATAGAATCATTCCAAGTCTATGGGGAATGCCCATCAGTGAGCAGCATCTGTTGCACTGCAGAAAGTAGCACTCATATGATCAACAGGTGAATTCTTTGACCTTGAGAAACTGAGCAAAACATGTACTGAGGCAGACCACTACACATTCTTCTTCTCCTCTTGGCCTCTTAACATGTGCATGAATTTTGCCCTTCATTTCTTATCTACGGGTGCCTCACCAGGATGACAGTATTGGCAGATATGCTTCCCCACTAAGCACAGTGGTCTGTTGTTTTGTTCACTCACCGGATATCATGATATGAACCTCGTCTTTTGCTGCAGGCCTATTTTTGAGACTAGAAGCAGTATATCTTTGCAATTGTACCTCCCACAGATGGTCTGGTCACCTCAGAGCCTCGGAAATATATAGGCGATGAGAACCAAGGGATTCATACCAGGGTTGAGCTCTTGTTTTGCAAGAACATCAAGGTCTGAAACACAAAAGTTCACAGTAGGTTTAGAAAGATTTTTATCAAGATACAGCATCAGCTGATGGTAAAGGGAGGTCAAGTTGAGCTGTTCACTGGTTGGAAAATTCAAATTTTTCTGCTGGATTCTCAGTGAAAAATCTTGTTTGTTTTCCATCAATTTTCAGCCGGAAACTAGGTGGAAAACCTAAAACATTTTCACCACTTTTCCGGTTTGAGATGAAAAACTCAAAGTTGAAAAAGGGTGAAAAAGCTTTCAAAATTTCACCATTTTTTTCAGTGAAAAATGTCTGAAAAACAAACACCATTTTTCACTGTAAATTGTGCTGGAAGATTTGAGTCTGCTAACCAGTGGTTGTTGAGTTTCTCTTGTTCTTGAGCCACCTATAGAGAAATCACTGCCTGAAATTTTGGGCTTAAATCCACTAGATAGGTAATTAATTGTAGCACATGTAATCTGAATTTCTATTACACTTACACATTCAAACGGAGATCAAACCAGAGAGAACTATTGAAGGTCCTTTGGACTGGAGACCAGCTTTTATATATGTTGTAGAAATTCACTGAATACCTGAAGAGAAGCTGTAAGTTTGGAACTCATTCTATCTGGGAGGACCAAGAAGTGATCAACAGTCTTTGATAATCATAGTTGCTATTCATGATCATGTCACTGTGTACAATGCAAACAGCCACATAAGTAACTAAATGGCTATTACCTGTTATAGAAGTTATTGTGTGCCTGGTACAATTACCTTTTATAGAAGGTGTTGTGACCTATTTTACTCTATTTGGTTTCAATATCCAGGCAATATCCGGACCCCATGTGACTTACCATATATGGGGTCCGAATATTGCCCAGATATTTAAAATATCCGGGCTATATCCGGGCTATATCCGGGGTCCGAATATAGCCCGGATATTCTTAATATCCGGGCAATATCCGGGCCAGTTATATTGTACATTGTCCCCAGTGTTATGTGATTCTGTCGAGCCGTTGGTCGGCAAATCATCAATTAATGTCCGGGCCGATCAAAATTTTGGCGCCCGCTTAAAAGTCGCGGGAAAATGATGAAAAAATGCGCAATCGACGCGCCTCGTTGAACCGAATCTGATTTCAAAAAAATCTCGGAAATCCTTCGAGTGGATGTGGTGCAATAAAATAATCTTTCTTGGTCACATGCCTGATTTATTTCCAGAACTGCAACCGGAACTGTCAACCAGCAGAGTCAGCTGATCAATTCGGGGAAACTGCATCCTTCTCCTATATAATCAAGTGATTCATGCGGGGAAACAGAACTGTCAACCGGCAGAGTCAACTGATCAATTCGGGGAAACTGCAGCCTTCTTCCTTATAGTCAACTGATTCATTCGGGGAAACTCCAGTCTGCTCTCTTATCATCCCTCACCATGCAGCCTCGGCGAGGACACCCTAACAAATGTGCCAAACACAACATCAGTGGGCTCAGAGACCAATCTAGGCCACAATCTGCACCTGAGGCTTCAAATAACTCCTCTGACGGCGATTATTCTGACTCTGAGGTTCTTGATCTGGCAGAACTTGACAGTTTGGCTTATGTTGAGGTGGATTCCGACCACAGTGACAATGACAAGGAGTCAGACTGGGATGAAGTTGCTCAGGCACAGTTTTCAGGACCGTTTATTTGGGTTGCTAGCACAGATTGAGGAGGACCAACGAGATGCAGGGGATGATGATTGGGTACCTACCAGTCAGCGTTATGAAGATAAACGAGGAGCTGAGAGGCGTAAACCTGGGGGTGAGTTTTGATTATATTCAAACATCCTGATGTTGTTCACATTAGTTTGCTTAGGGTGTCCAGCTGAAATATATTATAGGCCCTGATACAGCAAGCAAATCCTTGCGCACCAAACAGAGACATGCTAAATCTAACAAAAACAAACTCGACTGGATAGCTTTTTCTCTGCTCCATCCACCTCGGCATTATCTGGTCCATCCTACCCAGTAATTCAAGATGAGGACCTGGATCTTTCAGAGGAAGATGCTCCACCTCCAACTGAAACCACAGGTTCAACACCATTTTCAACTGCTCCTCCCCTCTCGTGCTCCCTCTCCACCCCAGATCATTCCCGGGATCCATTCAGCATCAGTTCTCTCCAGTCCTACTGATGAGCCAACTGAGACAAGTCCACCCTTAATTCAAGTGGATAATTCAGACGAAGAAATTTGAAGATGACGATCCAAATGATTGGGATGCAGTTGTCGACGATATTATGAAAGGCCTGATGTTGTGCAGTATCGAAACCGATGTCTTCCTGCCCAAGATGGCAGAATTTGAGGCACGCATGACACAGTATCATGGACCAGATCTTAAAGTTGTTGAGCCTGTTCTGCCACCTGGAGTGAAGAAGGTCATTGCATATTTTCATGATAAATGCTGTTTCCATGCACTTGATTATATGTGCTCTGCTTGCAAGTTCTTGTATTTATTAGTGTTTAGCAGCTGATAAATATCCTTCTCACACTGCGGAAAGCAAAGGTACTCCATGTGAGTACCTAGGTACTCAAAGTGGGAAAATAGGTACTTCATATGAAGGCATTACTTTGCAGTACCTTATGGGGTACTTCACACCAGTACCTGCAACAGTACTGATAAATAGGGTACTTTGTATGAGTACCTGAAAAGCACTGTTCCATCAGGTACTTCAGGTCAGTACTCAAAAAGGTACTGCAATTCAAGGTACTTGATTGAAGTGCTCTTGAGATACTCGGTTGAAGTACTGTCCCCGGTACATTCCGGGATCGAGTATACAAGGTTTTTTGCCGGTCTCTTGCAGATTGCGGCATCTATGATGCCATTTTTCAACTCAGCTCGGTAAATTGGGATTAACCTACGGTGCGTAATCACACATGTTTGGCTCCATTTAACATTTGTAGGGGCGCCTCTGCCTACCCTATATCCAAGGAAAAATAATGCATGTTTTAGGCTCGTAATTTTGTGGAATGTCAGGTGCGGCATCCTGAACCAACTGCCGGAACATGCCGCAATGTGGCAGTACCGGCTATTTACTGGTGTGTATTACCGGATCAGCTTCTAAATCGAGGTTCTTGCTTCTGGGACGACGTGGCCACTTGCTTTTTCAAACGCCACGACGGTCCCCGCTAGGCAGCTACTCTGTGCTGGCCTCAAATACCTACCTTCTCAGCCTCTGGGCAGTTTTACTGCCGAGTCCGCTGATCCACAAACCTGCTTCGCACGCCTGGCACGGTACAATCATTGCCAGCTACCGCAGATCTTGCACAACCTACTTCAGTCTTGACCTCAGATCCCAATTCCCCTCCTCTCTTTCCCAGCCTTTGGCTTGAAAGCCTGAGACTACTTCACAGGTAAGTGTCTTGTGTACTGATAAATCTGGGCCTGCATTTACGCTGTCTTCCTCCAGCCCTCCCGAATTCAATGTCGTCTCTTTTACCAGAAGGAGGAAATACTGTCCATTGCACGCCACGTGTGGTGTACGGCTGCTAAAAAACAAGCAAGGGAAACTCCACTATGCCAAAATTGCCGATCAATCAACCATTGCAGCGTCGGAAATGGAATATGAGAGGGAAGATGACTTCGATATGGAACCTGCAAGAAGTTCCCCACCCTCAACATCTCGATGGAATTACCCCCACTCACTGACTTCGACGACGATCCCCACATCGATTTGTACGATTATCTGCCCAATCTCCCATGGCGTTGACGCTCCCGATGGAGCTGCTGCATCCCTGTCTGATCTGGAAGAGGACTTCGAGCCCCACGGCAGCAGTCTGGATCTCGAGGAACTTCCTGATGCCGACGAATGAAGTCTTTCGATGAGGAGCAAGATCGTGATACACCAATATCCCGTGAGGAGATGTGTAAAGAGCTCGACGAGATGATGGATGCGGACCAGGAGTCCTCGCTATGGGACGTTCGTACGTATATCTGATGTTCCCCTCCAATGAATCTTGCTAATTACACAACAAAGGTAATGCAACTTTGACTGAGGCAGATCGTGATAACATCCGTGCATTCATCTCAAGATGATCTCGAACATGCCCCATGTTGCCTTTGCGCAGATGCGCCATGCGGTCCGGGCCAAACTTGAGATCAGTTCACACTGGGTGATGATTCACCGAGTCGCGATTCTGTCTGGAATCGAACCACAGTGGTACCATTGCTGTCCAAATTCTTGCATGGCTTACACCGGCAAACGTACACCTCCAGCATTGCCGTTTCTGCAAGGAGCCTCGGCTCACTCCTGCCTCGAAACCTCGACGCCTTTTCTGCTATCTCCCCCTCATTCCTCGTCTCCAGGGTTTCTTCTTAATCCGAAAAATAGAGCAACTTCGCTACCGTCACAACTATGAACGATCCCCGGTACGATTTCGGATGTCTTTGATGGGAGCATACCGCAACTCCACTCAGAAGGTCGTCGTAGATGGCAAAGAACTCCCCATTGCTATTTCTCTGGCGAGTACGACATCGCTCTCGGATTCTGCACCGATTCGTACCTTCTTTTCGAGTGCGCCGCCGGAAGGGTCCATCTGCTACCCCGATTCTTGCCAAACTCTACTCTATTCCCCCTGAGATACGCACCCATCTTCTGGATCTCCTTTGTGTGCGGCGTCATTTCAGGCCCAAAAGGCCCCAAGGATGCACATAGCTATCTTGTCCCCTTGGATGATGAACTTGCACGCCTGGCTGTCGGTGTGCCAACGTACAATTGCATTACGCAGGAGATATTCCCCCTTCGTGCGTATAATATTTTTGGGATGGGGACATCATCGCCCTCGAGAAGCTGCTTAATGTCAAGGGCCACAACAGTTTGAGTGCCTGCCGCTCGTGCGAAATGAAGGGCCTTCGCAACAAGACTGGTGGCGAGACAATTTATTACATGCCACTGGCTTCACCTAGTGCTGATGGGAGCTTCACAAGAGCTGGGATCCTCGGAACTTGCCCCTGCGCACCGACAGCAGCTTCCAGGCGTGGTCGATCAGATTGATATGCTTGCCTTCTTGGCGACAAAGAGAAGCTCGCAAAATACCACGGAATCCGGGGCCTACCAGCTCTGCGTCGTGTCGGCTCCATGGATCGTGCGCGCTCATATCCGTGGGATTGCATGCATCTGTTCTTCGAGAATATCATCCCAATCTCGTCAAGCTCTGGAGCGGGAAGTTCAAGGGTGTGGATTCGGGATGCGAAGACTACGAAATTGATGACGATGTTTGGACTGAGATCTGGCAGGAGACAGCAGATGCGATGGAGGATATTCCCGCAGACTTTTCCGATCTCTTGCCGGGTTCAAGTAAATTCACCGCCGAGGCCTGGTGCTTTTGGTTTGTCTATATGGCGCCTGGACTGCTCAAGGGTCGCTTTCCCATCCCAAATACCATGACCATGCCTGCCAACTCGCAGAGATCATCAAAACGGTCCTCTTATTCACCTACACCGACGCGATTCTTGATGCTCTGGAAGAGCAGATCATTGATTGGGTGCAGACGTACGAGAAGTAAGTCTTATTTTCGATCAAGTTGATGTGAATTTGATCCCAAATACAAGGTACTACTACCAATATCGCGAGGACCGACTTTGTGTCTGCCCTCTCACCGTTCACGGGATGCTACATGTCTGTCCCGACATCAGGTTCTGTGGACCGTCCTGGACACATAGACTTTCTTCATGGAACACTACTGTGGATTTCTCAAGCGAGGTTTGCGATCCAGGTCGCAGCCGTGGGCAAATCTAAACAATCGGATGCTCCACTACGCATACCTGGAGCAAATCGGCGCTCGCTACGATCTCGCAGAAGAACTTGCTATTTTTGGACAGCGTTCTCCCGAGCTCTCCCAACATGAAGCACTTACGAAAGCTGTGAGTGCGGTACAAATTTTTGGAGCTCAGAAACCGTAACACTTCGAACAGATCCCCGTGCTATTCTCATGAGACCCAAATACAAAATGAACACGCCGGACAAGGATCTGCGTGAGAAGGTTGCAATCTATTTCCACGACGCTCTCGTCCCAGCCTTCAAGAAAATCCTTCCTTTGTTACCGCAGATAATGCCAGGTTGGGGAAAAGTGCGAATCAGGGATGGAGATTCGATTCGCACCGCATCCCCTTGGTTCGAGGGGAGAAAATAGTTCGAGGTAATTCCTATATTCGGGTAAGCACAACGATCAATCCATCGTTCATTCTGAATCCACTCTCAGTATGAAATCCAAGTAAAAAAACGCACTGAGTCCGGGAACAAGATCGAGTTGGTCCCACAGATTTGCTATGGACAACTGCAGCAGATTTTAGTCTGCACACTTCCTGCCAACAGCATCTTCCGTGTCTTATCCGGCCAAACTCGCCTTTTGGCCGTGATCACCCCCTGCTCCACCGCTGGCAGAGATGCCGCAAAACAACTTGTTTCCTACACACAAACTAACAACACCATTGTAACCGACCTTCAAGCAGTTAGTGCTGGAATAGGCCGTTTTGCGACACGGAACAGATGGGTGATTATTGACAGAACCGGCGGGTACATCAGGCCCGATTTTGTCGAAACAGAAGAGGCGGATGGGGAGGAATAAGTACTGTAATTATGGGAC